>JAKRZT010001984.1:0-30803 GCA_029582215.1 Solanum sparsipilum
CCCCCCCCCCCCCCCCCCCCCCCCCCCCCCCCCCCCCCCCCCCCGTACATACTTTATATATTTGGTTTAAATAAGGCCTAACTTTTGAATGTGAATCAGACCAACCACATCATGTTCATCTTCTTCTATTCACAGATATACACAAAGCTTCTTTCCAGATCATGAATTAGTAGCAACTTTCAATTTCGAAAAGAAAAAGATAATCAATTGTGTTAAACTTTTCATTTTTGAAATAGTTACGGAATCTCTATGAATTGGAACAAAACGTATTTCATGATATTTACATGAGGTTCCTTTTTAAGAAAATATTTGATCTCTATTCTCAAGCTAAGTAATCAGTTATAGTTGTGAGGGTCATTGTCGAGTTCACTTTCAATTCTGACCATTACTCCCAAGATTCAAACAATTGCAAATGATATAACTAGTAAATATATTTATCTCTACAACAATATAATTTATTGAGATAGACGGATTCCCCCTCTAAGAACTATATATGAGACATTCATCTCGTACAGTTCAAGCAAAAACATCAAAATACTAATTGCAACGGATATAAAATACAAACTTTAAATTTATTATGTTCTGATCACATCTTCTTTGGAAAATCTGAACTTTTCTTTGTGGGTATAATACCAATATATCAAGTTGATACAATTGTCTTTATCTTTATTTTGATACTTATGGACTACAAAGACAAATTATGCAAAAAATAAACAATAATTTTGCTGCTTCATTTCAAATTATAGTTATCATGTTATTTTTCCTAAGTCAATTTAATTAATGTTCAAAATATTAAATTAGATTATTTTAATATCCTACAATTATAATTTTAAATATACAAAACCTATATCCCTCTATTCTATATTTAATGAAAGTTTTTAAGCTTTTTCATTGTTCAAAATAATTGAATTATTTAAAATTTAAGATGGATGTTTGAAATTTTTTCTATATTTATCCTTTCCTTTAATACAGTTTAATATTTTCTAGGAAGTAAATTAAACTACTTACCAAGTTATATTTATGATTTCATAAAAGATAATAGTTAAAAATATCGTTCAAATTTTGTCCGTAAATGTTTTTCCTAATAGGTGTGCATTGTCTTAGAAATTCAATTAATACTCCCTCTATTCGTTATTAACTGAATTTTTGGGACTTTTTTCATTGTTCAAGATAATAGAATTGTTCAAAGTTCAAAATGGATGTTTGAAATTTTTTCCATTTTTTCCCTTTCCTTTAAATGAAGTTTCATATTTTCTAGGAAATAAATTAAACTAATTACCAAGTTATATTTATGATTTCACAAACGCCAATAGTGAAAAATATCATTCAAATT
This sequence comes from Solanum sparsipilum, assembly GCA_029582215.1. Classification (NCBI taxonomy): domain Eukaryota; kingdom Viridiplantae; phylum Streptophyta; class Magnoliopsida; order Solanales; family Solanaceae; genus Solanum; species Solanum sparsipilum. The sequence goes on from JAKRZT010001984.1 coordinate 1,334, forward strand.
ATGTCATTAAATATTTTTCTTAATAGGTGTGCATTGCTGCACAAATTCAATTAATACTCCCTCTATTTCATATCAACTCAATTTTTGAATTTTTTTCATTATTCAAAATAATAGAATTGTTCAAAGTTCAAAATGGTTATTTTGAAAAAAATTCAATCTTTGCCCTTTCCACTAATGAAGTTTTATATTTTTCAAGAAATAAATTAAACTACTTACCAAGTTATTTTATAATTTCACAAAGTAGAAAATATCATTCAAATAATGTCCTCAATTGTTTTTCTTAATATGTATACTAACATCCCTTTTTTAATCATTGTTCTTCTTATTATTTATTAGGTGGCGTCTTCCTATTGGATTTTCCCAATTCACCCCGACCCAATTCAAAGAACATGTTTGTTTCCCAAAATGAAAATTTCTAATTATGATATAAATTTATCAAAATTTCTTCCAAATTAGACAAAAACATTCATTACAACTTTTTAGATCTCTTTATATAGTGTTTAAAAGCAGAAGGACAACTACAATGGCTATGACAATAACTTATCGAAGGCTTTATATTATTTTGTCTTTGCTCTGTTTATTGAATTTTCAATCATCTTTGTCTAATAAAGTTGTATGCTGCGATGAAAAATCTGGAGTCACAGTAAGTACTTCTTTCTTCTTGATCGAAGTGTGCAAAGTGAATAATCGATAAATATTATCGGACAAAAAAATATAAAATAGAAAAAATAGTTAATTTAATTTTTGAGAAACGAAACGAGACACGAGAAAATATTTATTAGTTAAGGAAAGTTGGGTAAGCTTTATAAAGTATAGTTTGACTGGCGGCAATTTGGTGAGTAACAACTGTGAGCCGTTAACTGTACCTAACAACAAAATCCAAATTATTGTCGGTCAATTCTACCCTTGAATCTACTCTATTATTACCATTATACCACTGTCTCTTCCTCTATATAAAGGTTCCGTGTAAAACTGAACTACAAATAGATCTCAAATGGCGCTCGTTACAAAATTGCAGGTTGAGAATTATGTGTTCCCACCAACAATGGTGAAACCTCCGGGTTCCAACAATACGTTTTTCCTCGCCGGCGCAGGTTTTGTTAAATTTTTTTTTTTTATAATGTATGATCGAATAATTTCTTATTTGTGTTTGGTAGACCGCGTAAAACTTGTTAATTCATGATGAATTTGAGTAGCAGAGAATTCAATTTGGTCAGGTTTTGTTTGTTTTTGTTTAGCTGGAGTAAAACTTGTTAATTCATGATGAATTCGAGTAGCAGAGAATTCAATTTGGTCAGGTTTTGTTATTTTTCGTTTAGCTGCTGTAAAACTTGTTAATTCATGATGAATTCGAGTAGCAGAGAATTCAATTTTTTCAGGTTTTGTTATTTTTTGTTTAGCTGGCGTAAAACTTGTTAATTCGTGATGAATTCGAGTAGCAGAGAATTCAATTTGGTTAGGTTTTGTTGTTTTTTTTATAATGTATGGTTGAATAAAAAAAAATTATGTGTGTTTGGTAGCTGGCTAAAACTTGTTAATTCATGATGAATATACGTATCAGAGAATTCAATTTGGTTAGGTTTTGTTGTTTTTAATAATGTATGGTTGAATAAAAAAATTTATGTGTGTTTGGTAGCTGGGGTAAAACTTGTTAATTCATGATGAATTCTCATGGTAGAGAATTCAATTTGTTTAGGTTTTGTTGTTTTTTTATTATGTATGGTTGAATAATTTTTTTTTATGTGTGTCTGGTAGCTAGTGTAAAACTTGTTAATTCATGATGGATTCTCGTAGTACAGAATCCAATTTGTTTAGTTGTTGGTTAATTCATGATGAATTTAATTTCAATGTGTGTGGTAGGGAATAGAGGTTTGGAGATTGAAGGAAAATTTGTGAAGTTTACTGCGATTGGTGTGTACTTGGAAGAGAGTGCTATTCCATTTCTAGCTGATAAATGGAAAGGGAAAAGCTCTGAGGAGTTGGAACATTCAGTCGAATTCTTCAGGGATATCGTTTCAGGTATTTGCTGATAGGAGAATTAAGCTGGGGTTTATTATATAAGATGCTAAGTATTTAGGGTCTTAAAACAATCAAGAGATTTGTCTCCATCAATGTTAACGTTTGTGAATATTTTCATCCTTCCTATCTGGTAGGTCCATTTGAGAAATTCACTCGAGTGACTATGATCTTGCCCTTGACGGGTAAGCAATACTCTGAGAAGGTGGCAGAAAATTGTGTTGCATATTGGAAAGCAATAGGAACCTACAGTGATGCAGAGAGGCAGGCCATTGAAAAGTTCCTCAATGTTTTCCAGAGTGAAACCTTCCCACCTGGTGCCTCCATCATTTTTACTCAATCACCGCTTGGATCATTGACGGTATGTATAATCAACAATATTGAACGATAACAAAAAAAAATAGGCACTTGCAAGTTGCATCATCGATTAGGACCCTTTGGACAATATTTGTGCACCAAATTTATCTATAAGCTCATTGATGTTTCTTCTATATTTTTTTGTTCGAGTCCAGATTAGCTTCTCTAAAGATGATTCAGTTCCTTGCGTTGGGAATGCTGTTATAGAGAACAAACAATTGTCAGAAGCAGTGCTGGATTCCATAATTGGCGAGCATGGAGTTTCCCCTGCAGCAAAGTGTAGTATTGCCAAAAGAGTATCAGAACTGTTGGTTTGTGAAAAACCAGGAAGTGAGCTATCCTCAGTCCAGTAACTGAACTACAGAAATCGAAAAGAAATCCACCATGTCAGAAATTGGGGTCTACTTAGGACAATAAAAGAGGTTCTAGTGCTGAAACTCCCTTGTCAACTCGGTCTGATGTGTCAAGGTATCTTGAGGATACTAGACGAATGATTTAGCCTAGCTTTTCTAGATTCTCTACTATGCAATAGTGTGCAATAAGGAGTCTGTGTTAATTATGTAAATGTGAGAAACTCAAAATGCCTTTGTTGAATTTATATCAATGTTCTTTGAAGAGTATTTTCTTACCATTTGAATTGTGAGCAATATGTGACTGCAGTAATGAAAATATGTTTGGATGTTGAATATAGAATTTGTTTTTGAAAAATAATGATATTATTAGCAAACTAAGAGTGCTTTGATAAATCTTTTGAGTATAGAAATAACTTCGGTTAATAAGTGATGGAAGCATTTCACCATTTGTTGTGTTATCGTCGTCTTCTCAAATGTCTTTGTGCCTGCAGGCATCAATGCACTCAGTAAAAATATTCTCTATTTTACTTAAGTGTTTTGCTTTTAACTTGAACTAGTTGTAGAGAGGTATTTTACCTTTATTGATACAAGGTTTAGTTGCATATGATTTACAGTTTGAACAATTCGAGGTGAAAAATTATAGTAGTTAGGTTGGGATAGAGAGGTAGTAAAGTTGCCATTTTTGGATTTGGAATGAGTGATTTGTTGATTTCTTTGAGCGTCTTTGAATATCTGATACTTTTCTCTATAGCTGTGAACTAGGAATTGCATCATTTTGCTGTGGGGTGGTCCTTTTCATGACATCTTTTCGATATAGATTGCAAAACAATCTTGGTGTTATCGAGAATTTTGTGCAGATCAGTTTGGCGTGAAGGTGAACCTGGTTTCCAATTGGTGGATCTGTTTTCTGCAGAGTGCTCATTAAGGTACCTTTGATATGTCATTCTGAGATGTGGAGGAGAATATCCTATAGTTCTGTTGAATTATCGGCTGTGTCTTTCAACTAATAGGTGTGCTTAGATATCAATCAAGCTCCTAAACGAACTTAGTAAATAGGGGTTCGGAGAGTATTTTTGAAGGTGTTAAAGAGTACTGTTTAAAGAAGGATCCTAGTAGATACTTTTTTTTGTCATAGTATGAGAAAACAATGTTCCTTCTAAAATGCTTGTTTCGGAGATTTGTGTTGCATATTCTTTGTTTATACGTGCTAACTATCTAGAGAGGATCTTTACCATCTTGCTCTATTTGATACAGGGGAATCATAATTGTGAAGCTACGACGTGGGCAGGAGTTTAGCTTAAGAGCAATAGCACGGAAAGGAATTGGCAAACATTATGTGAAATGGTCTTCTGCAACTACTGTGACTTTCGTGCGTGAACCAGACATCTACATCAATGAGGGCATGAAGGGGACCTTGACTCTCCAAAGATAATTACCAAAGAGTAGTTCCACCACAGAAGTCTCTGGCATTGACCCTGAGAAGAAACAGGTTGGTTGAACTTCCGAATTTCAACTATGAAATGCTATACGGCTATGTCTAAACTTTTTCCTCAGGTGAACACTATCACAGGTTCCTATTACTTTTTATGAACAACATATCATGTTTTATGATAAGCTTTCAATCCTCACAAGTGAAGGGATCCGGTCCTCTGCAGAGTGTTCACGTCCAGGACAATATGCTATACAGATGGAAAGCTGTCGTGTCAGAGGTTGGTGGAGTCGCCAGTGTACTGAACCAATCAGAATGGACAAGATTGTTTGTTCAGCGGTTAATAATTCTTTATGGTTGATTTAATCAAACATGAAAAACAACAAATCTTTCATTCATTCAAAGAGAAAATCCAAGCTTCACAAAACAGCAAGGGACCTGATCGATCGAAGAATTGCTTTCCGAACCTGCTGATGTTTTGTTTGCTTGTATTTGTGCTTATATTGTAGGATTCATTTCACTCTTGATAGAAACGTTTCAAAACCTTTTTTGAATCTTGTAACAACATAGTTAGGGGTAACTTTGTGTTTTACAAGTCAAAATCTATATTATATTAACTAGTGAGAGTTAGTATAGTGGGCAATGGATGCATTGCTTAGGCTCAGTAGGTAATAGGTTGTATTACTTAGTACTGAGATTATGAGGTTAATCTTGTGGTTGTAAACTGTGTTTCGCTTTTGCTTGAGAAGATTAGTGAAAACAGTTTGAAATATCTTGTGAGATAGGTTGTGGTTTTACTCCTTTGAACAGGGAGGTTTCCACGTAAACTTGTGTGTCGATTATTTACTACCACGCTAAGGACCTAGTCTTGTAGTTAGTGGATGCATATATTCCATCACTTTATTTGATGAGGAACACGAACGAAGAGCTCCCTCTGTCCTAGTTAACCTGAGCTTATATTGAGAACTTTTATCATTGTTGAATCGACTGGTGCTATTAAACTTCACGCAGTTGGTACTCAATGCAGTCGTTAGACTATCAACACAATTCTATTTTTTCTTCGTCGTGCTGCAGAAAAGTGAATCATCACTGTGTTATGCAGTTCATCTATCTTCTGGAGACAATTCTACGACTATTTAGAGATCGCGTGGTTTGACAGTTTACAGTTTAGTTCTGCAGAGAAGTGAATCATCACTATAGTTTTAGTGATAAAGAGTGTATACAAAGACATGTTATACAATTTTTTGTATTGGTGTAAACATCAAACGCGGATAAAGTTTTACCCCGTCGATATCGACATTTCATTTTTACATTTTCATCATGATTTTTGTTGAATTTTTTTAGTAGTTAGTTTTATCTTGAGCTACAAGATTGTAATCAGATTAATCAAAATTAGCTTTTGTAGAGAAGAAAAACAGCAAAATATGAAGAAATCAACCATTCTTGTACATGAATTAAACTAAGAAAAATAGTATCGTGTTAATTGATTCTTTGTTTTGAGCAAGTTTCCATTTTACTTAAAATAGACTTTGAAGTCTTTAACTACCAAAATCAGGACTAAAAACACTTAATGACAGTTCAAATCTAGAACCTTGGAATAAACAAATTCAAAAATCAGATTAATTAGATTTTGTAATCAAAATCAAATACTATATATGACTATTTTTTTGTTCAACCTCCTTATGGTGGGACTGTTTCATCTTTAATTAGAGGTCTTGATTACAAGTCTTGGGTATGGAGAAAATTTTATTGGGAGCGTCATCCCCGAATGGCCCTGTAGTGCACGATTGAAATTTAGTCGGAGCTCCAATGCGGGAGCTTCATACACTGGGTGAAGAACCAAAAAAAATCAACTTATATGAGCCACTTTCATAACAGTAAGGATATATATGACCCACTTTCATAACAAGCATATATCAGCTTTAAATGACAAAATTAAGGGTATATCATACCCTTTCCCTTTATTATATAACATTTGGATCATTGTTGTTTGGAAAAATACAATAACAACAACATACCAGTTGGATCTGAGGAAGGTAGAGTGATTTATTATATAACACTTGGATTATTGTTATTTGGAAAATACAACAACAATATCTAGTGGAATCTAAAAAAGGTAAAATATAAGCAACTTTTACCCCATCTTGGAGAATGTTGGTTGAAATCGAAAAAAAGAAGTAATAAATGAATATATACGATAAATGATTACTTGTATCTATTCAACTTATCTGATAGTATTTTACATAATCAATGAAACTCAAGACCTAGAAGCAACATATATTTCTTGTACTTGTTAACAAAATTATCATGTTCAATTAATTGAAGTTACAATTAAATATATTTTTGACCTTTTCTAAATGTCAACAAAATAATTAAATTATTCAAACATGGTAAATAAAGTTATTGAAAAAAAGACACAAAAATATTTGTTTGGTCACTTGCCTTTAACATTTGCGTACAAAACTCTCCTTAAAAACACACATAAAACCTTTGATTTATCTCATATTATTTGGTAATATTTGGTTTGAGATCACTCACCTAACTTAGCCAACAATATTAGTTACATCTTCTATTGACTAATAAAACTTTTTTAAACATAAGACAAAAATAAATAATCACTTTAACCAAAATCCTAAGTTAACTTCTTTTTCTTATATACTATATACTATATATAAAGTGATAATATTAACCATATTTTGTATATTCTTCATCTTCACTACTCACTAGCCCAAAAAAAGAAAGAAAAAAAACAATTCATATCAATGGCTTTTATTAATTTTTATCAATCAAGAATTGTGATTTTTGAGTTTTTGGTTTTGGTATTTATTGGTATTTGTTTTAGCAAATTGAATGGAATTAGTGATTCACATTTAAGTCTTGATTATTATAAGAAAACATGTCCTTCTGTAGAAGGAATTGTGAGGAAAGAAATGGAATGTGCTTGTCTTTCTGATCCTCGTAATGCTGCTTTGATTTTGAGATTACATTTCCACGATTGCTTTGTTCAGGTACGTAAATGAAAATATGAAAATATTCTTGATTTGGAATTATTGAACTGTATGAGCATCTCGTCTAGAAGTTTAACGAATGTTAGAGAAAGGTAAACGTAATTGTGTTATTGTGTCTTATGAACCCCCCCCCCCCCCCCCCCCCAAATCTCGAGTAATTTACACAAATAGCCATTTTTTTGGCGTCGTCTTAAGAAATTGACCACTATTTCAAAATGAGATTACTAGTCAGAAGTTTGAAGGTAGCCAAGGTTCAAAACTAGTAGTAATATTTAGAGCATGGGACTAATATGAAAATATACTCGATTCAGTTTATTGAAATCGTTGAACTGTGTGAGCATCTTGTCTAGAAGTTAAACGAATATTAGAGAGAGGTATACTTCATATGTAATTATGTTATTGTGTCTTATTAACACTCCCCCTCCCCCCCCCAAAAAAAAAAACTCGTGTAAGCTCGAAAATAATTTACACAAATAGCCACTTTTTTGGTGTCGTCTTAAGAAATTGAAATGTGGTCAACTTTTAAATAAACCACAAAAGTGGCTATTTGTGTAAATTATTTTCGATTTTGAAAGTGGTCAATTTTTAAATCCAAACCATAAAAGTTGTCAATTGGTTTAAAACTTTAAATTTCATTGTCAAACACATGGAAATATTTCTTTTACTTTATAGATGACGATACGATTTGAACTTACGACCTTTTATCTGCTCTGATATCATGTTGATTTGTGTGACAGGGTTGCGATGGTTCGGTATTGTTGGATGATACAGTGACATTAAAAGGAGAAAAGAATGCTCCAAACAACAAAAATGCATTAAAAGGATTCAAAATTATTGATAGAATTAAAAATAGAATTGAATCTGAGTGTCCAGGAACTGTTTCTTGTGCTGATATTCTAACTATTGCTGCTAGAGATGCTGTTCTTCTGGTAATTATATTCTTGGAATTTTATTTATGATAATATATAATATTATTAAATTATTAGTGTTTAGGTTTCTTTGGTTATTATTTAAATAAAATAATCATCATATGAATAAGGGTCGTTTGGGTTCTTATACAGTTAAATCTTTGTATAACTACGTTGTTTGTCTAGAAATGTTGTTAGAACATATAATATATATAACATCACAAAAAATTTAGTTCGGATAAAAACTTGACCGTTATAGTGAATCTTATTATAGAAGATGATTGTTATGTAAAGGTCTGACCGTATGCATAACTAAAATGCATTTTTTTTGTTACATTATATTCTTGGAGTGTTGTTTATGGTATTATTAGAATACTAATGTTTAGATTTTTTAATTATCATCATAGGAATAATTAAAGTTGTATTAATTAATTAATGATTTTTTTAAAATTAATTTGTGTACTAGGTTGGTGGACCTTATTGGGATGTTCCATTAGGTAGAAAAGACTCAATAAAAGCAGGATATGAATTGGCAGATACAAATCTTCCAACAGCTGATGAAGGATTAATTTCTATTATATCTAAGTTTATATCACAAGGACTTTCTGTTACTGATATGGTTGCTCTGTCTGGTAAGCATTCTTTAATATATATAATCCTCCGTGTCAATTTATATGACACAATTCGTGTTTCGATAGTAAAATATGTGATTTATTCATATGATTTTTAAATTTTTAATTCTTGTGACTTTTTGTATGTATAGTTATTATGTAGTTTCTATATATGTAAATTATTTTTCAAAAATCTTAAAGAATATATGTCTGAATTCACAATCAAAATAAACAAAACACTCCAACTTACAAAATAATTATTTCTACACCTCTAAAATTTTATGCGTCAGATCAACGTCAGGTGTCTACGAGACACAAGGACGAGTTTGAGAGTTTAGTTGTCAATTCTGACCAAGTTAACATGTATTAGATATACACTTTCAAAATTGGAGTACTGCTAATTAACGAAGACGAGTTGGATTGTTTAGTTGTTAGTTGAGACTAGGTCAACGTGTCCTAGATATACACTATCAAAGTTGGAGTACCACTAATAAACGAGGACGAGTTAAAGTATTTAGTTGTCAGTTGAGACTTCAATCGACGTGTCCTAGATATAAACTTTCAAAGTTAGAGTATTGCTAATTAACAAGGACGAGTTGGAGTGTTTAATTGTCAGACTAAGTTGACATGTCCTAAATATACACTTTCAAAGTTGGAGTACTGCTAATTAACGAGGACGAGTTGGGTGTTTAGTTTTCAATTGAAACCTAATCGACGTGTCCTAAATATACCCTTTCAAAGTTGGAGTACTGCTTAATTAATTACTTGTCAGCTAAGATCAAATTTGAAATATTTATTTATGTCTTATACAAAAGATTAATTACATGACTTTCTAAATTAAGTACAACACAAAATTTATCTTATTTTTAATTAATTGTTTCAAAATTTGGCAGGTGCACATACAATAGGAAAAGCAAGATGTGTGAATTTCAGAAATAGAATATATGGAGATTTCAAAATGACAAGTACTTCATATATAAATCCAATTTCATCCTCATATCTTAGTAAATTAAAATCATTATGTCCCCCAATTGAAATTAATGGATCATCAGACAACAATGAAACATCAATGGACAATATTACTCCAAATTTATTTGATAATTCATATTATCATGTCTTACTTAAAGGTGAAGGACTCATAAATTCAGATCAAGAACTTTATTCAAGTTTTCTTGGAGTTCAAACAAAAAAAATTGTTGAAAAATATGCAGCAAATACAATTGCATTTTTTGAACAATTTGCTGAATCAATGGTCAAAATGGGAAATATTACAAATAAAGAGACTTATGTGAATGGAGAAGTGAGAAAGAGTTGTAGGTTTGTGAATACATAAAAGAAAAAAAATTGAGTTAATTATGTATTAGTACACAAAAAAAGAATTTGTTTGGGTTTTGTATTTGATTTGTTTGTAATTTCTCAAAAAGAAAAATTATGATATTATTAATGAGAATTATTGAAGCTTTTGTTATAATGAAAAATTCTAATGTGTCATGTATGCAGATCTAGATAAGTCTGGGGCTGAATGAAGGTACAGAATATCGAGAAAAGAATTTTATGGAAATCACTTGAAATAGTGAAATATTCTGAACTTATTGGTTTGGATTTTATACAAACTCTTTGAAATTATTTTCTTTTTCTTCACCACTAATAAATAATTAAAGAAATTTGAGGCATTATTTTTCTCATGAAATGATGAGTCCAATAGCTAATTTTTTAGGTTAATAAGATGGATTGTGAATTTATTTGAGTATATTACTTAGTGGCGTGGACTAATAAAAATGATGTTATATATTTAATTTTAAAAAATTATATATTTTACATCAACGTCTATTAAAAGGAGGCATAATTTTAAGTTTAAATATAAGTTTTAGAACTTTTTTTTAAAATCTAATAGATGAAAGAAAGGAATAATTATGATCCAACAAATGAACGGAAAAGTATTTTTGAGATATTTCTAATACGTTAAAGTAGATAATTATTTATGCCATTTCTTTATTTTTTTTTCCTCCTCAAATGATAATGCTACCATTAATTATTTCATATGTTGACCCCTGTTTCAATTAAAATATTCTTTATTTTCCTAATACTCGAGTAGTCTATTTCTATTGATAAATTGACATAATTAAATGTCTCTCCCTTGACAATAAGTTGACGATGGGACCAATAAAAATTGTAACGGTGGAATGAATAGTATTTTTTTTATTTTTAATTAAAAATTATCGATTTAAATTTTTAGTATGAAAAATATCACATCAACAATTATTTTTCCCTTAAATAAGTTTTACGTAAATTAGGATTAGTTCGAGGTTTTAATACATGATAATCAATTATCAAGTGAGAAATTAGAGAAAAAATAGTTGACGGCGAACAATATCATATCTTGTTTAATTTTCCATAAATAAGATTTGCTAAAAATAAAATATATATAAACTTTATCTGTTAAATAGAAAAAATGTTTCCGAAAAACCCGAGATAGGAAGTCATAGGAAAAAAAAATACTTGTCGGCTGTCCCTATTAATTATTAGGTGATGACTGGTTCCATTTCTAGAAGAAGTTAAAAGAGGTTTCAAAATTTTGGTGCATATACAATGGATATAATTTGTCGGTTGAACCAATTCACCTTTTATTGATTCGACTTATTTAAATTTATGTCGCGTATAATTATTTTAGGGGAGATATTGATTGCAAAGAAAATTTCGTATTTTTAAATATAATATATGAATGTGCTTTATATATAGTTTGGATTCAATTCATATTTTTGTTTTCTATTTTTGAATATGTACAAGTGGAGACTTAAACTGTTATAAAGTAGAATAAATATATGATACACACATCCTACATAGAAAATTGTGTGAGATGCATGCGTCTTACACGACATATCACATGACATTTGTGATGTGGGATTCATATATATGTCTATTTGTTTAACTTTATGATATAGTTTAGGCATTAATGCATAAGTGTGCCCCTTTAATTTGATAAGGCAAAAGGGTCAAATATGCCCCTAAACTATTCGAAAAGGACTAGATATACTCCCCGTTTAAAGTTTGGCTCATTCGTGCCTTTGTCGTCCAATTTTTCGTCTAGATATGCTCTTATGGGGTTTAAATGTCAAATGGAATTTGCCACGTCATTTTTACATTACCACGTGACATTTATATTAAAGGGAAAAGGGTCAAATATACTCCTAAACTATTCGAAAAGGTCTAGATATACCTCCCTTTTAAATAAACTACCCAACCGGTTTTCAACAATTTTTTAAATTTTTTTGGGTAAATCCCGAAAATGAGTAATTGACTAATAGGAAAAATATGAAAAAATAAATAAAATTAATGCCAAAAATTCGCAAATAAATATAGTAACCTTAAATTCAACAATTTCAACAATTTTTTAAAATTTTTCTTTTTTTTCGATAAATCACGAAAATGAGTAATTGATTAATAAAAATGACTTTATGCTGAATTTTTAGGTTATGTTTTTCATATTTTTTATTAATCAATTACTCATTTTCGTGATTTATCGAAAAAAATAAAAATTTTAAAAAATTGTTGAAATTGTTGAATTTAAGGTTACTATACTTATTTGTGAATTTTTGGCTTTAGTTTTATATATATTTTTTTTTCATATTTTTCCTATTTTTTATTAGTCAATTACTCATTTTCGGGATTTACCGAATTTTTTTTGTTGAAAATAGGTCGGGTAGTTTATTTAAAAGGGGATATATCTAGACCTTTTCGAATGGTTTAGGGGTATATTTGACCCTTTTCCCTCTAATATAAATGTCACATGGTAATGTAAAAATGACGTGGCAATTCCATTTGGCATTTAACGCCCATAAGGGCATATCTAGACGAAAAGTTGGACGGCGAGGGCACGAGTGAACCAAACTTTAAACGGGGGTATATCTAATCCTTTTCGAATAGTTTAGGGGAATATTTGACCCTTTTCCCATTTGATAATTATGTTCTCCAATTTTGAGTGTATAACACTCAAATTTGTATAAAATTGTACAAGTAGGCATACACGTTCTACACGACAAGATCATGAGAGATACATTCAAACTTATTTACTATGTCATGTACGATGCATGCATTGCCACGTAGGATACGTGTGTCTATTTGAATACCTACTTATACACTAATATAACAAGATAAGGCCCTATGAGCATTGGGCCCTCCACATTAGCCCCAAAAGATTGTGTTTTTTTTTTCTTTTCTTTTTGGTATGTAAATGATAGAGATATTAGATAGGGAACTTTTTGCACTTTTTCCTAATTTGATGTTTTCTCAAATCTTTTTTCAACCCACCAATGAAAGGCTCTATTCTATTATCTTCATTAAAATCTTGACCAGGTTCAATAATGGATTGCTTACGTGGCAATACAAATCATTTATAATATCATGAATTAAAACAAAGTTTTTTCCTTTTTTGAATGCAACTTTTTCCATTTGACCCAAAAGTAACTATAGGATATTTTTTATTCAAAGTATTAATAGTAACGATATTTTATTTGACCAAATGATATTTTTATGTAATTTTACATAATTTAAAGATATTTTGACTTTTTTCTGTTAGAAATTTGAAGCTGTACATATGTACTCTTTTGTAACTAAGTTTATATATATTTAAGTATCCAGCAAATAAAACCCAAAAAAACTATAGGTGTAATTACAAATGTAATATATTCATAATTTATGTTAAGTAAATCATGACTTTAATATTCTTTCTAAATATTAAAATATGATGAGAGAATTATTTATTTGTACTTATTAGTTTGTTTGGTGATTTGAATCTATTGATTGATCATTGATGGTTAATATTGGCCCCAGAAGGATTGTGACAATTATTATTTTATTCAAGTTGAATTTTAAAGTTTGTTAAATATTGAAAAAAAAACAAATTAAATGTGTAATTAATACGAGGTAACATGTTCCTCACATTTGTGAAATTGACATTAGAGAGAAATGTGTATCATGTACTAATAATAATTCATGTCCATCCATTGTGTTTCACAAAGGAATGGTGCATAATATGATAAACATTATAATTATAAGTGAGATTTGTGAAGGATAGTGTGTACGTAAATTTTATTTCTGTTTTTGATTGATTATCATTTAAGTAAAGCATATCAAAGTATACTTAAAATGAAATATAGTAATAAAAAAGTCACTTAGAAAATAATAAAGAAAATAATAATATTAAATATGCATCAAGTAATACAATATAAAACTGAAGCAAAGAAAATAATACTAATAATCTTCTATATATTGGATTTTGGGTAATAATAAAATAAAAGATGGAAGCCTAATTTAAAGTACTTACCCAAAAAAATAAAAAATAATAATAATATATATATATATAAAACTCACACCACCAAAAATGACATTTGGTGATAATTAATTAATGGTAATAATTTAATTGTCGGTAACTAAATATTTAATTTAGCGGCAATTTACACTCTTTGTAAATGTGTCTAAAGTTTACAACAACGTTAGATTCAATAGCAATAAACTAATGTCAGTAAAAACTTTAACAATCTTTATTAATATATATTTATTGTTGCTAAAAGTTATTTTTGTGGTAATATCAGTTAAATCATTTGTACAAGAAAGAAGAGATAGTTACAATTTTGTAGACTCTCACTCCCACATTTTAAATGTTAAAACATTAATTTGTTAGCAAAAGAAAAGAAGTTGCAATTTTGCCTACTACTTGACTATATATGCCTTTGGACCATGAGTTATCATATCGTGGAAGCGATGTTTTGTTCAATTTTTTTAATATATAAATTAATCGAGTTCATGTAAATTCTATCCGGTAAATTCACTTTTTATTTGTACCTATGATGTAATAATCAAAACGTCTAAGTTTGATTAAGAAGATGATTATCATATTTTTCCCAAGGAGCACTTTATTAAGCCATTATAAAAGTGGAAGACTCATAATTTGAAAATTGACATTGACCCAAAAAAAAAAAAAAAAAGAAGGAAAATAAGTGTACTAAAAAATCATGTAAAATAAAAAATAAAAAAATCATGTAGAATAATTGAACACCAATTTCCATTTATATTTCCACTCTTCACGTGCATTTGACTTGAATTACACACTTTTTTCCAATTAAAATTTCATAACATAATCAAAGACAAGAAAATTAATTGTTTTGACTTTGTTCTAACAGCTACATCTATCATTTTTTTACACGTGCAATGTAATTTGACTTGCTCTAATAAATCATATATCATATAAGTTATAACTAAGATTATATTAATAACTAGCATTGATAATTTTAAGTGATTTTTATATAATTTTTGTTTATCTTATACTAGTGTAAAATAAATTTAAGACATAATACACAAATAATTATTTAAATTTGGCTTCAGTTGATAAGTAACCACTTCAACTTTCAAATACATATCTAAACGTCTTAACTCGTCTTCGTGTCAGTAGAACACTTCAACTTACAAATATAATCAAATCTAAACACCTCCAAAAATTATATATCACGTCAGCGTCAAGTGTCCATATAGACGTAATGGAGATGAGTCTAAATGTACACTCTCAAAGTTGGAACGCTTACTTATCAGTTGAGATCAAATTTAGGGATAACAATGGGGTTGGCAGGGGAGGGGGAGGGGTATAGAGCGGGTTTGGCTTAACGCACAAAAATTTCAATCTATCCCGCATTACATTTTTATGTGTTTTCAATCCGCCAAGCTTAGATTCATGTTCCACCCTCCCCGTCCCGCCCCATATAAGTATTTGTTTTCTTGAGTTAAACACATAAGATTAGAAGATAATTCATCTTTTTTTGCAACTTTCGTTTTAATATAAATGCATTTCTTCGGATCTTTGCAAATATTAGAAAAAGAGTAGTAAATTCAAATTATAATTACCTACTTAAGGAAAGTTTGAAAAGATATGTAATTTTGTTTTTTTTTTAATTAAATAAAAATAGGGAGGAAAACTACACTAACAAAGTAAAATTGGATTCTAATTTGTTAAAATTAACATTAAAATGAAATCAGACCTTCTTCTTTTTTTTTATGACAAGGGAAACCCGCAGCCGCTACCCTTTGGGTGCGCACAGGGTAAAACCCCCGCTCTTATGCAATAGCTCGCAAACCACATAGGAGAGGTAACCCGCACTAGGCAAGCCTGGTGCGACGAGCTCGACCCAGAAGGCAAACCCCTTGCATTCGCTGGCAAGGGGTTTCGAACTTGAGACCTCCAACATGAAAGTCCCAAGCTCAAATCACTGGGCCACCCCGAAGGGTTGAAATCAGACATTCTTCCTCAATTGGTTAATAACTGTTTAAAATATTAAGAATCTATCGATTTTGATTATAAAAAATACACTTAAATTATAATTGAATAATTGGTTGCAAAAATAAAATTGAACACACTATAAAAGGATTGAATATAAATTGAACACCTTTTCCAATTGCCATTAAGTATCTGTTTGTGTATTATTATGTCTAAATTCAAATATGAATTATGATTTTTAATCTTCTTATACTTCAACGCTTTAATAGTAAAAAACTAGAAGAAATTTATTATTATTATTATTCAATCATAATTAAATAAAATTTATATAAACAAGATTTATATCATATATTTATTAATTTTATATAAATAGTACATGTAATTTTTTCCCATTTACCAATTTAATATTCTTTTTATAATTTATTTAGTTTCTAAAATTACTGTAAGTAAGTATTTATTTTTGTTTTATTCTATGATGAAATTTATGCCACTCATTACGGCATAATTATACTACGTGTACGTTACGGAAAGCCGCCGCTAATTAATAATTCTGTCCCTAACTATTTTTTTAATTTTACAAATGCATAATCATTGCTTATCGTTACACAGAACTATAGATGACAATAAATAAATAATAATAATAATTTTATTTCTTTTTTTTTTTTCACAATAAAAACACTTTTATTTTGATACTTTGGTTTGTTTTCGTAAGAAACTCATTATTATTTTTATTATAATTGTACATTAATGTTTATAGCAATAATTAAATCTCAAAGTCTCATTATATTATAATCACATATAAAGTAGTAATACAATTTTACATAATACATATGTAAACTAAATTATGAGAAACAGTTAATAATCCTAAAACTTTATGCATATTCATAAGTAAAAAAATCAAAAGTACACATTTTAAATAAATTTATTTCACAACGACAACAATAATATCTATAATGTAATATTATAAACAAGGTTTGAAAAGAATATAATATACACTAACCTATATTTATCTCACAAAAACGTAAATTTTTTTTTTCAAAAGACCTTTTGATAATAATATTTTAATATTATCTACGCATCACACTAACCTAATATTTACCTCACAAAACGTAAAAGAAAATATTTTCAAAAAATCTTCTGATAATAATATTTTAATATTATCTACGCATCACACTAACCTAGTAATATTTACCTCATAAAATGTTAAAGAAAATATTTTCAAAAGACCTTCCGATAATAATATTTTAATATTATCTACGCATCACATGTTTACGAGTAATAAATATCGTGGACTCTACCCTATGCAATTCCGTGGCAAAATCTCAAGAATTCCCACTTCCCAAACACTTCTGGAAATTCAGTTTCCTTCATATAACAGCAAAAATATCTCCAAAAATGCAGAGTATAGAAAAATAAAAAGGGCAAAAAAGGGAAAAAAACAAACATTACATATATATAAATTTGAGCCTTTCTGCCTTTGTAGAAGAAAGGGCCAAAAAAACTTGTAAGCTTTACTTGCAGTTAACCTCACTGTAGCATATAATAGGTCTGTTTTTTCTTGCTCTTCCAGGTTCTACAATGGAGTTAGTCTGAATTTTTTGTTTTTTTTTAACTCAGATATCTTGTGGGGTTTTCCCCTTTTTTGTTTTTGAGACCCCCATTGTGTTTTCTTGATTAGTTGTGCTTGTTTGCTTGAATGCTGAAGTTGGTTATCTTGTTTTGTAGTACTTAACATTTTTAGCTATTGAATCTAAAATGGTCTGTAAAAAGAATGTTTTTTGATGAGGATTTGAGTGTTTCTAATTTGGGTATTAATTGGTTTTGTTAAAGGAGTGATCTTTTTTGTTATAAGTGTTTAATGGATTGAGTTTCTTAGTAGTAATGTGTTAATTGGAAAGAGGGAAAAAGGGGGATTTTTAATTGGGTGAGGGTTCTAGTTTGTTTTGCTGCTGCACTTTTGATATTAGTTGTATGTGAATTCTGGTTTGATTAAAGATGGCTCTTTCATTCAATTTTAACAAACATTGATGGTTGTGTTTATTAGGTTATGGATGGAGATTGTGGGGAATTCAGATAACTCCCATGAACTTGAATTTTCAATTTAATGTTTAGTGAATCTATTGGAAGATCAAACTGATCTTAATCTTGTAATGCCTGAGATTCGGTGTTGTCGGTCTTAAAGATTTGTCTTTATTTAAAATCGTTCTAAGCTTGTTCGGTACAGGAGCTTGCAGGAAAATGTCTGCATTTTGTTCCTTGATAATTGCATCAAGATCAACAGATATGTGGTTCTTAAGTAGAAATTCTGTAGGACAACATTACTGTTTGAGTCTGAACTGACGAGTAACTTATTAATAACAATACTAGCCTAGTTCATAGAATGCAGAAGTAAGTTTAACCTTTTATGGCATATTCCGTCTTATTCATAAAAAGTCAGAGTCGGTCTGCATTAAAGCTAAGAAACTATAAATTCATCATAGACCTCCGTTATCTTAGGAAATAAGTGAGTGAGCTTTGAAGCCTTCCCATTTTAATTGCGATGACGAAGACAATCCTGGAGGATGATTTCTTGGGTCATTTGGGTTATGTGCTATATTTTTAATCATGGATGATAACAATCTTTGTACTTAAGTGGTCGTTCGTGTTGATGGTGCTTTAATCCTTTTTTTCAAGTGTTTCTCTGCTGCAAAAGAGAACTTAATATCTGCTATAGCATTATATTATAGCTTCTCTTCTCTGCTTATCTAGTCTCATTGATGCAACTAATTATCGGAGAGTTCAAGTTAATTCAACTAACAGACAGTTTTTACAAGATACTGTGATTTTAATGTGTAATTTATGAGAGAACTTGCTTAAATGAAAATTTAAGCAATCACAAGAATAGAAAAATCAGGGTTGCTTCTTCTTGCAAGAGATTCTGGGGGTTAATAGCAATTATGTGCTATGTTGTAATGCTTCCAGTGCTTTATCTTCAGTGTGTCAATATTAGATAAGAAACTTTTCCAGGTCCATGATTGTGAATTGATCATTTTGGCATATCTTTTATTCTGGATCTTTTATATTCTCATTCTGATCTTTATACGGGCTATTTTTGTAATTTCAGAGGATAATTCTCTACGTGTTTATTCTAAATGCCTAAAGATACTAGTAATGGTGAATCTACTCGGAAAGCTGGTCTCTTAAAGGACCAAGTTCGACTAGTCAAGAGAAAGAACTGTGATCGATATGAAATCATCTCGATACCTGATAATTTGTCATTTGAGAAAGGTTTCTTTGTTGTAATCCGTGCATGCCAGTTGTTGGTTCAAAAGAATGAAGGATTGATAATACTCGGTGTTGCTGGTCCCTCCGGAGCAGGAAAGACTGTGTTTACAGAGAAAATACTCAGCTTCATGCCAAGTGTTGCAGTTATCTCAATGGATAATTACAATGATGCTAGTCGAGTAGTTGATGGAAACTTTGATGGTAAGAATGAATACCTCCTTTCTTATTTTTATTGAGTGTGTACAGAAAGATATTAACCAAAAGGGGATTTCACTTGCATTCTGCTCTCTGGCTTAAAATTTCAAGTACCCACCAGTTTCAGGGACAAGGAGGCTCATAAGTTTATGAAGCTCCTAATTTTTGAATATTTAGGGAATCTACTTTGCATTTTCTTGACATAGTTGGCACTTTGAGTTCTTACAGACCTCTATGTGTCCTTTTTCTTTTTTCCTTGGGAAAGCCATTGTAAATATGTTACAAAATCTACTGAATAGAGAGCTGTCCTCTTTCGGCTAATGATTCGATCTTTTTAAGTTTTGGTAACACCAAACTAGGATCAAGAGTTGCTAGAACCATAATCTATTGGTTAATCTTTCATTGGTTAAATCTCAATTATGCACTAGAATGAGGAGGGTGCCTCTTTGAATCATGGAACATACATATTCAATGTTAGAAAACATTCCGTGAAAGAATCTGGGCTGGGATCTCTAATTTCCTCTTAGCTGATTTCTTTTTTTATTGGTTTACCCTGACACTGGTGTCATTTGTACTAGTAGAATAACTTAAGACTAGATGATTTGTACTTTACCAGGTCTATTTTTTCTTTTGAAACAGATCCACGACTTACAGACTATGATACATTGCTGAAAAACATCAATGATCTAAAGGCCGGGAAGCCGGCTGAGGTTCCCATATATGATTTCAAATCTAGCTCTCGCATAGGATACAGGTTCAGCTCCTTGCTTCTTATTCATGTAATATTCTATACTTATATGTGCATGTTGTCATTTTTCATACAAGCTGCTATTCAAAACCACTGCAAGTTTATTGCCTGTTCGCTCCAGAAATTTTATGTTTGAATGCTTAAATGGCAAATACCTCCAGACCTTGGGTTGTTTATAATTTTGCGTTCTATTACATGAGGAAAAGAAAAAATAAATCGATGACATCTTTGGAGCAATACTACCTAGGCTCTTCATTGCTCTGATTCAAACAGAAACTTAACTGTTGAATTGGCATATCTAAATTTGATACAATTAAGACCATGTCACTAGCTGTGGAATCTCATGACTTGTTCATCTTTGAATCATTTACTTTATTTTATTCTAGACCTAAAGGTATGCCTAGTGATCAATGAAATTTGTGCCAATCTTGAAGATCAGGGTTCAAATTCCCACAAAGACAAAAGCACCAGATAAGTTCTTCCCATCTGCCTATGCCTAAGCTTGGTGGATAGAGTTACCCAATACATGTGTTGGTGGGAGGTACCCGGTAGAATAGTCGAGGTGTACACATGTTGGTTTGGACACCACTGTTACAAAAAAACATTTATGCTATACTAGTTTCATTTTGCTTGGGTTTTTTTATCTGTGGTCCACTCAGAAGGATCTTGTTCCCTAGACTCCTAATCTATTTAATTGGCATCAGGAAGACAGATTCTTCATCTATTTGGAGTTCTGTCATTACACAGTTATCTGGTCATTCTCTTCTTTTTAATGAGGCCTGCATTGCTCTTCTTTTTTTGCCCAAGGCTTCAGTTTTACAGTGGTCTGAGGTCCCCTTCTCTTAGACGATCTATCCTCTCTGACAAGTTCTTTGGTGATGTTGGTTTTTCTTTTGTCAGTTTTCTATCGAATAATGTGCACTTCAGGCTCAAAGTTAGTAGATGCCTTTTTTTATCTTCTTTTAATTATCTAAGATGTGTTGCATATTAGTATATGATTTGAACTTACAACATTAAGTTTACTGCAGGACTCTTGAAGTACCTAGCTCCCGCATTCTGATTATTGAGGGTATCTATGCTTTGAGTGAAAAGTTGCGGCCTTTTCTGGATCTTCGCATATCTGTGACAGGTGGAGTTCACTTTGATCTTGTCAAAAGGGTTTTACGGGATATACAGCGTGCCGGGCAGGAACCCTCGGAGATAATCCATCAAATATCTGAAACGGTTTGTTTCCTCTATAATTTTGGCTAAAATACACCTGAAACTCTCTTTATGACTATCCAACGACGATGTCTAGTGCAGGTTTATCCAATGTACAAGGCTTTTATTGAACCTGATCTCAAGACTGCACATATAAAAATCATCAACAAATTTAATCCGTTTACTGGATTTCAGAGTCCTACATACATTCTAAAGGTAAGGATATTAGAAGTTCATACTACTTCTGGTTTCCAGTCATGGAAAATTACAGTGGTAAAAAACAAATTACTTAATTAAAGTTATCAATAAATATTAAAACAAAGAAAAAGGGTTTATCTAATCACTTGCACCTTTAGTCTTCTAGGGATGTGCAAGTCGATCAAATCAAGTCTGCATTATCTGAAGAACACATTGAAAGTACGGAGCAAACTTACGACATATACCTTCTGCCACCTGGTGAAGATCCAGAGACATGCCAATCATATCTGAGGATGAGAAACAAAGATGGAAAATACAGTCTCATGTTTGAGGTTTGTCTCTTTGTATATTGATCAATACTTTTTGAGAAAATAATGGCAAACTGTTACAAAGTACCTCTGTTTGCTAGGCCATTTTGGCTTTACTATGTAGCCTACTGATGACAGTCTGTTATTCTCCCAATTAAACTTTTAATAGTCGTGTGCATATTACTATTCATTTTCTTGAAATACTTGAAAAATGTTTAAGCTTTTGGGGAACACCATTTTCCTATAATGTTACCTGTATTTTTTATCTTGAAATACTAGCAGGGGCTAAGGAATTTCCAAGTGAAAGCCTAATTCTAGAGTTAATAAAGTCAACCTGAGAAAAAGCTCTCAATGTATACCTGAATGGTTGATAAGAAATCCTCTTGGTTGGCTCAATATAGGAGACAATGGAAGAACGTCTATATTGCATGTAGGGGAATTAAGATAGCTAGGTGCTTTTACTCAACTTGTGAAGCTTGCATCACAAACGTATCATGGACTTATATGGCTAGTCTTAGTCATGTAGCAAGATGAATTGCATCATGTGTTGAAGAAGCTATACCACTAAATCATTCTTAAATAACTCTGTTTCTTGTAGGGAAATGCCATATTACAACTCAATGTAGGTGGTGTAAGGATGATTTTTGTTTCATTCTTAACCTTATGTTTTCCTATAGTCGACGTCAAGTACCAACAGGAGGAATATCTTCCATTCACTCTCTTTTTTGTCTTTCTACAATTCGATATTCAGACAATTTCCTCTTGTTTTAGAATAAATTGAGATCTTGTAGAAGTTGAATTCATCAAATCTATAGAAGAAGCTGATAATAGTAGAGATCTTAAACTAAAATTATCCTGCCTGCTGTCCTACTATGAACATTGTAAAATCTTGAAATGTTGTGCATCTGGTAGCTTCAGTCTCTATTTTTTCTTTTTGGTCCTGATTCTTTCTTGGGATTATATCTTTTATTGAGAGACTTCAGGATTTAGTGGTCAATACAAGTATTTCCACTCCATGTTTATTTATTTTATTTTTTCATCTGGTGGTGCTTTGGTATATCAGCTTTTCTTGACCAGCTAATTTTCCTGGAAGTATGTGTACCTGTAAAGAGCTGCTTTACTGAAGTTCTGATGGTGACAGCTTAAACTGGTTTTGAATTGTAGGAGTGGGTCACTGATTCTCCCTTTGTCATATCGCCAAGAATCAGTTTTGAAGTTAGTGTGAAGCTTCTTGGTGGATTGATGGCCTTGGGATACACGATTGCAACAATACTCAAAAGAAGTAGTCATGTATTTTCTGATGAAAAGGTTTGCGTGAAAATTGATTGGCTAGAGCAACTGAACCGGCATTATGTTCAGGTAGTAGACTTGTTTTACTCTCTCCTCCTTGCTAAGATATTTACATGCTAAAATCTTGTCATTTCTGTTAACATCTGTTGGCAATGATGTTAAGCTAGAAAGCAATCCTTGATAATTTGTTAAGGTCCTTTTGGTTTCAGTTTCTATTGCATGAATTATCAGAATCATTCTGTCATCAGGGAACCAATGCCTCACTAACAAATGATTTAATTCATAAAATTGGAAAGCTTCAAACTTGCATTGAGTTCTCAAGGCATGGCAGTTTATCTATTATCTCTAGTGGTTTCTGCATGATATGCCAATGATTGTCTAACTGCAATATCTTTAAATTGTTAACCCAAAGGAAATGTAAGCTGCGTATTTATTTCTCTTTTTATCTTGAAGAAGAGTAAAATCATTCATTTTATCTACTATGGAGAAGATAACTGCGGGGTGTGTTATTTTAAGACTTCAATGTCCACTGCATGAGAATTCTTCTCCTTGTTGATCCTTAATAATTCAGATTGACTGGTTGTCTCTTAGTATCAGGGTCCAGATTATTGTTTGAAACTTCTAATATGCTAGATTTTCTTAACTTTACCTAGGTCCAAGGAAGAGATCGCCTAATTGTAAAATCGGTTGCTGATCAGCTGGGACTGGAGGGTTCATACACTCCGCGTACATATATTGAGCAAATACAACTAGAGAAGCTTGTGAATGAAGTTATGGTATGCTAGCTTCCATAGATTTTTTTCATTACGTGCTATAATGGCTTTCTATCACTTACTAGATAAATTGCAGGCACTACCAGATGATTTGAAAACGAAGCTTAGCTTAGATGAAGATCTCGTCTCCAGCCCAAAAGAAGCTCTCTCTCGAGCCTCAGCAGAGAGAGTAGCATGGAGAAATAAGAATTTAAGAAGGTACTTGTCTATCCGTTTTTTTCCCTATTGACTAGTCTTGCATTAATTTTTTTGCATAAAAAATGGTGTCAAACAATGGATTTTATCAATAAGCTGAAAATATTTCTCC
Organism: Solanum sparsipilum; assembly: GCA_029582215.1. Lineage (NCBI taxonomy): Eukaryota > Viridiplantae > Streptophyta > Magnoliopsida > Solanales > Solanaceae > Solanum > Solanum sparsipilum. The sequence continues at coordinate 25,563 of JAKRZT010001984.1, forward strand.
ATGCCAATAATTACTTGTGGTTCAACGGCATTAATAGAAGGCTGCTTAGCTTTTTTTAACTGCTTCCAAACATTGTATTAATGGCAAATATCCTCCTCTAACAAGGAGGGAAAGCAAGAAGAGAGAGTCTTAGGTGAATACTGAGGAGTTTCATCAGCTCTAATTTGCACACAGCACACTTGATTAACCTATGGTTTGGACATACTAATGTGGCTGCAGGAGTTACGGGAGAAAAGAAATGAAGAAAATTGATAGTCTCACACTCTCACTGTAGTTGTATTCATGCATATTTTGATACACATGACCTTGTGTCTATATGCGTCCATGTGTCATTCTGTTTGATGTGTAGGTTGAATAGATTGCTCCTAGATATCGACTTGTTTGTTTAGTTCTTCAACTCCTTATTGATTTGTATATAAGCAAGTCATTAATCTTAAATTTGAAGTTTTTTGGAACTTGCATGGATCTCCATCCTTATTGGGAAAACCTCATGAGAGTGGTGTGGGGATGGGAGGGAACTGCAGCCTGCAGCGGAAGCGGATGGGATTCTATCTCGTCCAGGAAAAATTCTGTTGTCAAGTTGATTTGAACTTGATCTGCTTCGTTTTGTTTTTGCAGTGGATTGTCCCATTCCTACGCAAATCACAGAGAGAAAAATCTATCCAAGATTGATACTGATAGTCAGAGGTTTGATGACAGAAACACTGATTCAGCAACATTAGCAAACCAGGTTTTGCATTTAGCAACAATGAAATATATTTAAGCTCTTTTCACTATTTCATGGCACTTCTGGAGATTTACCCTTCATGTTTGTTGTCCTTGTTTCACAAAGGGAGCTGTTACACATTTATCGGAACAAATATCTACCTTGAATGATCGGATGGATGATTTTACATCTAAAATGGAAGAACTTAATTCCAAGTTAACCAAAAAAAGAGCTTCTCCGAGCACACAAAGTCTGGCTTTGCAAGCCGAAGCTTGTAATGGATCCGGCCCAACTTCTTACTTCATATCTGGTTTAGAAAATGGTTCCTTGACAGGATCCATTATGCCAAATTCATCATCCTCTTCTTTGCTAATTCCAAAGGAGTCCAATCTGATGGAAGAGGTACATATTTCACCAGGCTTTCGCCATGCAGACCTATGTTTAATCAATAATCTTCATCTTCTTTTATTACTCTGATGGAACATATGAATATACAATCTTTTGACTTGTCAATTTGCACTACTTTCCATTACTGCAGAAAGTTAAATATCAGAAGATAACCAAGTTATTTTCCCTTTGCATTGACTATCTTCACAGCTATCTAATGTTGCACGTGGACAACGCCAAATTATGCATCAGTTAGACAGCCTTAGCAATCTTCTTCGCGACAGACTGGGAGAACAATCACGACAAGCAAGAACAAGCAAGAGAAGAGATCTAAATTCGATCAGAGTACCTCTCATTGTGACCTTAGCAGTTAGTGGATTGGGGTTCTTTCTGTTTAAGAGCCGAAACTGATTCTTCTTCCTGATGTAAAAACTATGCTCCTATACTTTTTTCTTTCAAGTTCATTAGCCCCATACAAGTAGTATTTTGCCTATGTTCGATCGGAGTAGAGGTAGACTAGTGTTCATGTGTGTTTGGGTCAAGGAGGGCAGGTTTATGCTTTCTATTTCCCAGTTGAGCTTTGTCAAACAAGGCAGCAAGTTGTGGGGTTCCTTTGATTAAAACTCTCTTTTCAATACATATTTTACAAGTTAAATTGCAAGTTTCCCTTTGCTGATTGAATGAAGTGATATTGGAAGCATTCTCTCTTTTTGATTTTCCATCCAATAGTTCGAGATAATCCTGAATTCATGTTTTGTAAAAATCGAGTTCAAATAGAGTCGATCACACATTTTACAAAATTTATATAGACTAATTCACATAAGTTGAAAAAATGATGACTATCATTTATTAGTCATCATGAATGGACACAAAATTTGAGCTCCAATTGAGTTGATCACATATTTTAAAAATTGATGGACGAATACACATGAAAAGTTAAGATAATCCTATAAATTCGACCCATAAACTCCAAAAAAGTGATGATTGTCCTTGAAAAATAATGAGTCATTTTCTAGCTCGTCAAGAATATACTCACAAACTTTCAACTCAAACCGAGTTGATCACACATATTCTAAGAAATTCATGGACTATACACACGAAAAGTCTAGATAATCATAAATTTCTTGACAGAAGTAAGTCCAAGAGAACTTCATATTTTAACAACATATTATGCAACAGATAAGTCAAATCATCTACACAGATTCACTAATCTTCCCAAAAATGATGTTCAGAGTACTATCTAGCTATTCACATTAACTTGCAAAATATTTGAGCCAAACATCATGGTCCGAAGACTTCTGAAGAAGATCAGTAAACAGGACTGTAATCATGTACTAGTTTTCGATGAAGGACACCTCTGCTTTAGGTGATGCACGCTGAAATGTTGTTAACTCAGCAGCGAGTTTTTTGACTGCAGCAGATGCTTTAACTACACACGACGCGAAGAGCATTCTCACTAGCATGGGAGAATTGGCTAACAGAAGTTTGGCAAGCTGCATCTCGATGATTGAGCCACTAGCAAGTGTTAGCCTAACTTCCCTTAGGTGATTAAACGTCACATCCGAGGTAAATTCTACTTGATAAGCTTCTTCTATATCATATTTAGGATAAGCCTCCTAAAGAAAAAATAACAAAACTCAATTCTCTGAACTTTTTGCTGATTTAACTATGAAAACGAAAAAGCCAATAACAAAGAGAGAGAAGTGTACCGAAATATCCATATATTGTAAATACGGGAAGCTTCTTATCAAGCAAAGAGCACATGACACCTCAACCGAGTTATAAAGATCAACACTTATGTCAAGTCTTTTGACACTGTTAAGACTAAAGGGAAGCCTCGTTGGTACTTCACTCGCTTCTGCAGCAAATAACTAAAAAGAAAATATTAAAAAATCAGGATGAAACGAAGCCGAAAAGATTCAAAATGTGTTACAATGAAGTCAGGAAGCAACATTTACCATATTCAAGTATATATGCTCAAGAGCAGAAAAAGATTCAAACGACTCGAAAAACTTTGCAATATCCCATTTTTCTTCCCCGAAATAATCTGTGTCGCTAGATGCAAGTAAAAGCTTTGCAAGAAGAGGGATATTCTTTAAAAAGATAGATCTCACACTGCCTGCGAAGTAAAATGATTTCAGCCTGGGAGCATTAATTTCAATGAGGTTGCTGTACGTCTCGGCAATATACAACACCAAATGCTCGAGCAATAAGCAATGAGAGATTAAACTTCCTAGATCCTCGGAAGAAATTGAAACTTCACATAGTTCCAACCTAATTAACCTATCAAGTCCTTTGAAGGTCGGTGGACGAAGTATTAAGCAATTCTGGAGATTCAAATTCCTCAACTGCAAGCTTTTGAAAAATGAAGGTGGCAATTCGTATGGTTCACTCTTGAATGGAAGTTTAAGCACAAGATCCCGAATGCCATTTTTCGCGAGGAAATATATCAAGTCATCGATCATAGGACAACTTCTTGACTTAGGAACACAGAGTGTAAACTTTGTAATCGGTCCTTCATGAAATATCAAAATATGGTAGATAATCTTGGTAATCGCAGTCGTATGGCATATTAAGTTATTCTTAGTTTTCCAAAAAGCATCATCAAGTGTCAACTCAGGAAGTCGGCACCATTTATATCTCCATATGTTTGATAAGATGCTAGTCCTCACCGCATCTCTAAACGGCAAACACATCAAAATGATATCAATTACATTCTCTGGAAGATTGCTAAGTACATCGAAAGGTAAAGATTCACAACACTGCTTTTTAGCCTCAGGAGACATCATACCGTATTCGTCAATGTAACCCTGCTGAAAATGAACAACAATAACAAAAATGAGTAATCTCCAAACTACGCGGGAATCTTAGTGGCTCAGTTGATTGACTACCTGGCCTTCGATTCCCCACCTTATAATCCCCTCCCCATTTCTCATTACCCCCATCCCCCAATGTGATTTAAAAAATACTCCTAAAAGGGTGTGTTCTAACTGAAATTAATCATGATATACCCAGCGGAGACAAAAAAAACACACTAGTTGATTCTTCTTATCTGTCCTAGCTTTTAGATACGACAGTAAAGAAAAAGGATTCTTTTTGTACCCCAATAGGTGGACAGACTTACCTGATACCTATTGTACCTATTGCTAGTAGAAGATGACATGTATTCCGTGGAATTAATCAAGGTACATAAAAGCCGACCCGAACACCACGATCATAAAAAGAAATCTCAATGATACACGAATCAATACATAGATTTGTTTATTCTAAAATTAAAATTGGGAAAAATCAAAACAAGAACCCAATTACATTTTGCCCACAATTGGCACAACTCTAATCACAATTAAAACCATTCATTTCATAAACTAAGTACACAATCCAAATGGAAAAAGAAAAAGAAAAGAAGAAGCATTAATGCTTACCCAGAGCAAAAATTAGTGAATTAGGAAGATCCAAAAGGAATAAAGTATATCTTTCATCAACCAAAGAGAGAATGAGAGAAATGGGGATTTGTAGATTTCACAGGGCGGAGGTTTTCTTAAAATTTAAGGGGAAAATGAAAAGCAAACGGTGTAGAGTGATTAGAGAGTATTTAAGAGAAAACAAAAGGAAGGATGCTCCGTTAGAATGATCCACTTTCCTTTTTAGTCTGTTTTAAAAAAAAAAACTTTTTTCTTATTTTTGGTAACATTTTAATTTCAACTTTTCACGTGACATATTTAAGATTACAAGATTAAATGACAATTTTGTACATTTGACATTATTTTAATGGACAAATTACTTAACTACACTCCTTTACTTACCTTAATATCCATTTATCCCTACTTATTTCAAAAATTTCAAAAATCCCTTATTTTACCTATGCATCCCGCATGTATCCCGTGCACAACGCTATGTATCCCGTTATGTGGAATGTATCAAACCTAATGTATGTTATGTATCCCGCTATGTGGAATGTATCAAACCTAATGTATCCCGTGCACAACGCTATGTATCCCGCAAACATCATTTTTAAGGGATTTTTGGTAAATAGAAAACTAGAAGGGATATGATGTTATTTAGTACTTATAATATGTGGTTCCTATAATTTATACTATTTTAATTTAAGACCACAAGATTCAAAAATCCTCTTTATTTTCTTAAACTTC
>JAKRZT010001985.1:0-25909 GCA_029582215.1 Solanum sparsipilum
TTTTTTTTTTTGAAAGTTACTCCCAATTACAAAAGTTTTCATTAAAAAATCTTGAAATTAAATTTGGTTAAAGAAATCTTTGTTTTATGGAAAGTAATAAGTCAATTAAGTATCCTTTTTGTATTGAAATTTGCTCAATCTTTTTACAAATCTCGTATTATGCAATAGTTAAAAATTGAGATCTTTACATGATTAGTGATGGTGTAAGAATCCATTAATTTTTTCCTTCGATGACGTGTATCCACAGTGGAGCCCAATTAATCTAGATTTGCGTCGCGTAAGGCCCATTTTGAGAGTAGTGCTATTTATGGATTTTTTATATCCAAGCCTCAAACCCGAAATCTCTGATTAAAGAAGGAGCGACCCCCCATCTACTACATCACATTATTTGATGATTTTGATATAAGAATCACTTACTTTGAATATTCAATTCTTTTCAATAACACACAATGAATTATGTGAATTCAAAATTACTTTTTTCGTTTTATATTACTTGAGCTTGTTGACCGGGTTTATTCTACATTAAACTAATCTTATTAACAATGATTGAAACTCTAAAAATAAGTCCCTATTTAGTATTTAGCACAGAAACTTAAAAATAATACTATTTCATAGAAAAAAAAGATATTTTGATTAAATTAGGTAAGCCAATACAAATAAATCTTTTATAACATTTTTAATGTTCACCACATTTGCATTCCCCTCCAACACAAATTGGAAATACATTCGTACATTTCTTTTCATCGACACATTCTGACGAACCGTTCCACGTACGAATCTTATCACTTGTCACCGCGTCTGAAAAATAATTATAAAACTCGTTAGCATCTTGAAAGAACATAATTTCGAGAGTATTATAGTTATACACACACAATGTCTAAGTTTATATCTCATATATATTAGGTGTGACTTCTTATGGTATAATTTATGTCAAATAAGCGCTTGAGAAAAAGAGAGAAATATACCTTCAGGATGACATCTGCATACACCTCGTAGACACATTGGATGTCCAGTATGGCATACCATAGGAAGACAATCCGATACGGTATTACACGTGGTCTCACTTATCATAACATCTGAAAATTATAAAACTCGTTAACATCTTGAACACATAATTCTAAAAGGATTTAGTTATAATAAATTGTTGTGAAAAAAAGGGTAGACTAACCTTGTGAAATAACCAAGAAGGTAGCTACCAAAAACACAGTCAATATCAAAGTCTTGACCATGTTATGTGAATAAACTAATTTTTGACTTTAGAATATGATTCTGACCACCACATTTATATAGTATATATAGTCCATGACCAAATCTTGAAATTTTATTTATTAGTGAGTCAAAAAGTGATTTTTTGTCTATGGATAGTTGACCAAAGAAAATATGTCTATTGCATAAATAACTTACCTTGTTATTTTTTTTTTTTGGTGCGTGGAAAGTTGGTCAATATAGAAATTTGTTTGCAGTTATGAGTGGCATAGGCGGTTTGGACTAAATTAATTCGGTTAAAATGGGCTAATTAATCAATAAATCACAATTTAATTCATTCAAGACATATCAATTTTTATTAGGAGTGACAAATTGATGATTACTAAAATAAGTTGGATCAAGATGGACTATATCGATATATGAGTCATCGCCTAATTCTGCCTAAAATAATAAACGATGAATCATAGCCCAACTTGACCTATCATTTTTTGCTCCCATCCCTAGCTGTTATTATGCATTTTTATACTCTTCTATTAAGAGATATTTTGTCTAACTTTTGTCTAATTTACATGAATATGTAGTTATATTGTTCTTGTAAAATAAATTAACAACCATAGAGTTAGCATTCCCAAATTTTATTCTTTGTTTACGACTTTACACGTATGTATCAAGTTTTTTAACGATGAGGTTATACATACATCAGTATAACAAAGAGTATATTCGTTCTAAATTATAAAGTCAAAGGATATATTTATTCTTTTTTTCCTTTAAATCATGACAAATAAATCAGACTAAAGAGAGTAACTTAAGATCTAAAAAAAAAAAAAAAAACAAAAAATTCGAATCGCAACCATCTAATTATTTTATTGCAATTTTTTCATCATGTAAACAATACCAAATGAGACATTTTTAGGTTCATGACTAGCCTAAAATTCTTTTTAATACTTGCCGCTTGAACCACTATCTTCATGATCAATAGAGTGTGTATTGAGTGAACTGCATACACATGTTCCTTCAACACAAACACATTTTGGGAACATATCTTCATGACTCGTACAATCTTCTGTTGTGCTACATTTTCTTAAGCCTGTCGTCACATCTAAAAAGTTACAAAATAATTGTTAGCATTTTATAATATGTATCGACAAAGTAAAGGACTACAAAATCAATTGATCTGAAGGAAAAATGATAAGAGGAAAAAAAAATTAGACTAACCACAAGAAACAATCAAGAAAGAAACTACAAAAAGTGCCATAATCGAAGTTTTGTCCATCTTTATGTAAAATAATAAAACCTTTAAGAATTTTAGAGTGTTTCTTAGTTTTTATTATGTACAACCTTATATAGTATTTAGCATTGAGAAATTGCAAAAGAAAAAAGTTATTACAATAGTCTTATTTTAGACTTTTAGTGATTGTATTTTGTAAATTTCTAAATTTGGTTAATTGGTCAACAAAATTCTTTGTACTATATGGAAAGGTTAGTCAAAGAAATATAAATATTCTATTTATTAATCATATTGAAGTTTTTGATCCAAAATTTTAAAATGGAAATTCCATTACACATATATATTATATAAAATACCATCCTAAAAAAAAACCAGAAAAGGATAAAAATTAAAATGTCTTTAAAGTATGTGATACTCATTTAATTTGCTCTTCCTTAGTATATGGGTAAAAATTAAAATAATTTGGTTAAATTATAGTGAGTTTTGATCTCACCAAGTGAACAAAAAAGTAAAAATTAGGCAAATGACATAGTATAAGAAAGAAATTACTTCATTTCCCTACTCTTTCATTAATTACCAAAAATCCCTTTTTTTAGTGTTTTTCGGATACATAATATAGCAGTGTTGATACTTAATATAGCAGCACGGATACTTAATTAATGGGCGGATGCATAATATAGAAGTGCGGATACTTTAATTAATAACGAGCGGATACTTAAACTAATAAAGTATCTGGTTAAGTTGAATTGGGGGAAAATAAGAGATTTATGTATTTTAGTAAAAGAGTAGGGAAATATTGAGAATAGGTAAAGAAGTGTTGTGTATTTAAGTAATTTTTCCAACAAAAATCCTAGGCCCATTACTTAAAAACCCATCTGTGATATGTTTGGCCCACAATTGCAAGAAGGTAAATGAAGTTACGGTCGCGTGTCGGTTGGTTTCATTTGGTTTCTGAGGTTTACTAGGTTATTGATTTGTAGATATGCTAAATCATTTTACAATCATTAAAATATTGACTTATCAGTTATTGGTATATCGATTATTGATTGTTATTGGTTTGGTTATCGATTTAACCGTTAAGATTTGATACAAGAAAATGTTTTAGAAACAAGATGAGAAATCAAATGAGTTATGCACATGAGTTGAATAACCGAGAATTTGAGACACTCAAAAATAAAAGGCATAATACATAAATATGACCCTAAATTTGGTGTCAGTTGACAACTATGACCTTTAACTTTGGGTGTGCACAAGTAGATACTTAAATTTGTATAAAATTGGACAAATAGACACATTCATCCTATATGGTACCCTACATTGCAATTTTGCGTCCTACGTGGCTTCCTACGTGTATTATGTCATGTAGAACACATGTGCCTATTTGCTCAATTTTATACAAGTTTAAGTGCCTACTTGTGCGCACTCAAAGTTAGAGGGCATAGTTTTCCGCTGAAGCCAAGTTAAGAGTCATGTTTATGTATGAGATAAGGGTCTGAAAAATAACCCAACTTTGGTCGGATTTGCTGTTGCGATACTAAACTTTCATGAGGATCTATTACCTCCCTAGACTATTTAATGCCGTATTTTAAACATATATATTTGTCCACGTGGACATAAAAAATAATGCAAAATTATAAATAGTAATGTGTCCACGTGGGCACATATATACCTTTAAAATACACTATTTAAATAGTTCAGGGGGTAAAAAATATTGTATTAAATAGTCTAGGGAGGTAATAGGTCCTTATGAAAGTTTAGTATCGCAACAACAAAATCGACCAAAGTTGGGATATTTTTCAGACCCTTATCCCTTTATGTATTATGCCAAAATAAAAGTATGAAAGTATATTCTAAGTCAAGGACTTTATCTACTAAATAGTATAAATATAATTCTTTAATTTATAATCGGGTTATTGGTTAACCCGTTGAGAAAATCTCAAATCGCTAAGAATCGATAACCCAATAATAAAAAAATATCAAAACCAATATATTGAAGGGAAAATTGTATGAAACAACAAACTATTAATTCAAATTAAATGTTATAACTATAGTTTATTTTAATTGTAATTTGCAACAAACATTCCATTATTTTCCCATCTGATTCGGTATACAATTAGCCATTTCGGTATACAATCAGTCATTTTATACATTTCAGTATATAAGGCGAGAGAAAAGTGTATATGCAAATACAAATACATATATTTTCGTCCTATTCACTTATAATTATACAAATATAGATCTTATTATACAAATTACAATGTGTACAAAACTAAACAATTTGTATAAAATTGAATGTTTGTAGCGAATTATACAAATCAAAAGCTCCATAGCAAACATAAAATTTGTTTTGGAGCGCAATTATACAAATTATAACTATAACATATAAATATGATTTTTATGTTTGCTATATATGAAAGTTGCTCTATATTGAAACCGCAAACCAATGACCCATTGTTGATAAACAATAACTTTTTTTCCGTTCGAATTATCGGTTTCCGATTGAACGGCCCTAATTCATGAACCTAATCAAACCCGACCCGACCCATGAGCTAATCCAAATTTAAACCCACAACCACATCAGTGAAGTCGACCCGTCAAATTTCTTAAGACCAGCCGCCGGCACGCTCGTCGGAATCATCTTTGGTGAGAGTTCAGAATCACAGAATTTCGCTCGCTAGGTATTTTTCTTTCTATTTGGATTTATCAATTATGATTTTGCTCATTCTAGATAACCTAATATTGCAATGAATTTTTTTTTTTGGATAATCGTGGTGTTCGGGCTAGCTTTCGTGCAGTTCAATTGTGCAATGCTACATCTGTTCATACACCTTAGTTTTGTTCCGTGTTCATTTTGTTGGCAGAAACGATCCATCCCATTAGGGCAGGCCTGTTTCATGCTCAAAGCTGTTCACACCTTAGTTTTGGAAATGTTTTTAGGTTACATCACTTGCAAAGCTTGAATCTTTAAGGGTTGTTTGGTACAGGGAATGGGATAAACAAAGTTATCATACATATATATGATGGGATTAACAATCTCGGGACTAACTAATTTCCCTAACCAAATGCAGGATAAAATAGTCCTGCATTTTATCCCGGAATTGTTATTCTGTATCCATCGTACCAAACGACCCCTTGTAGTCTTAGTTTTGTGACTTAGGATGTACTGAGAGGATGTCTTTGTATAGCCAACAGGGCTTTGGTTTAGTGCTAAGAGAATTGAGTGATGTGGGGGTTAGGCGTACGTTACGTGTTCAAACCCTTTCGTTGGAAAAGCCTGGTATTTAAGTGGGAAAGGTTGAGGGACGAGCCCATTATCCACCACACACAGGCCGCAGGATTTTATCAGTTATGAAAAAGAAGAGAGGATATCTTATCATTGCTTCGTTGATGAAAATCTAACAGGGGAACAACTACAGTTATATAACCAAAAATGTACCAGTGCAAGTAGACAACTACTTAACCTTTTTGGTCTCACTTGAAACAGTGCAGTATTTCTTGTGTTTCTCATGATTAGTTGCCTCCCTGCTTTTGTCTTCTACTCCAATTCATTTTTATCTTAATCTAGACATATTGATGGATGGTGTCACTTCTAGTTCAAATCTCAAAAATGTTTCTTTGACATTGTTGCTTCATCCTTCTCTTTACTTTCCTTCCTTCTGAATGCTTTAATCTTTTTCATCCTTGCAATCGATCATTTGACTTGAGAATATCTGAGCTGCATCAGTTCAACTCCATTAATTTATCAATCAACCTGGTTGGAGAGTCTGGCCATTTCGTGAGGTCCAAATCAATCTAGTTATACTTTTACCATGCCTCCCTAAAAAGTTGTCTTGAACATATCACACCATTTGTGTTGGAAGTTGGTATATCTCAATCAAAATGGATGAATGATAAGCATGGTGTATAATTCACTTGAATTTAACATTCTGGTGCAGCGAGTTCTATGAAGCGATCTAAGGATCCTTTTGAGGCTACTTTTGAGGAGCAGGATGACTCACCCCCTGAATCCCCTGCTGGCACCGATGAGAATGAAGGCCAAGATCAAGGTGCAGTTGGTGTTAATATGAATGAAAGTGACGATGTTAATACTGATTCTCGTGAAAAACCTTCAACATCTAAAGCTACATCAGTCTCTGTTAGTACTGCTGGTCCAATTAGCAAGCCCAAAGAGGAAGATGAGGAGGAAGAGGAAGAAAGCATGGATGTGCAGTTAGGAAAACTCTCATCAAGTAGTGATCCTGACAAACTGGCGAAGATGCAGTAAGTTTTGTCAGTTTATGTTTTCAAATATCTCGAACTCTTTCTGTTTAAAGGATTCCATTCATAGAAGATTGTCAAGATTGTATGGTATTATCCTGTTCTGTGATAGCTTATGTGGCTGGTTGGACCTGCCTACTAATCACTTCGCGTACAAGAATAACTCTTTTTCTAATGATTTGTATCCCTTCCTCTCACCTTCCTTTCCTTCCTTGTGGATTTGTTACTCAGACTATTAATTTAATTCTCTTTTGTATGATTCCTTCAGTATATCTGCTCTATCATTTTTTTTCTTTACAAAAATATGTATCTATAACCAGCAGGTCAATGCTTCTATTGAGATCTGTGAACAGATCTCATCTTGCTTGATATGCTTGATATACTGCAGTTCAATACCAGTAGGAAATATAGTGGCTGTTAATTAATAAATTGACATTTTGTATGAGCATTGTTAAGTGAGGGCAATATGGAGAATAACTAATTTAGCTGGTATTGAAGAAACCATATAGTGGTCAAGGCCAATAAAATGGGAATTGTACATTGCAGTTATATATATACTTGTTATGCTAAAGTTTTTCTTCTGCACCTCCATGTTATACAACAATATACCTAGTATAATCCCATAAGTGGGTTCTGGGAGGGTAAGAGTAAGATGCACGTAGACCCTACCCCTACCTTTGTGGGATAGAGAAGTTGTTTCGGATAGACCCTCAGCTTAAAAGGGAAGTTATTCATAGAAGGGTTGCAAGAAGAAAACATGACAACAAAATATCAAGATACAAAGCAAAATGAAGCAACAGATAGTAAAAACACATAGAAGAATAAGAAACTATGCGGTTACTAAATATTACTACTACTAAGGAGAAGAGGATATGACATTGCCTCTCCCACCAAACGGGCGACCACACGCAGTTACGTACTAAACTTCTACTCTAATCCTCGACCTCCAAGCCTTCCTATCTAGGGTCTGCACCTCCTTGTTATGTGAGCTCAGTTTAGATTATTTTTCTCTCCTATAATCAGTAGGGCTCTCTACCTGGTATTAATAGTGTTTCTATGACACTACAAGAAAGGAGGTAAAATTCCTTTTGAGGCAAGGTAGATGAAGGGAGATAGACATTTGGCTTCGCAAGTTTCGTACTTGTTGTTCTATGTTGTCAAACTTTATTTGCTATCTATTTCCCATTCCTTCCAAATATGTGAAAGTATAAAAGGAGATCAATCTTCTCCTGCTGCAACGTACATTTTCAAAATATTCCTCGTCATTTGAACCCTAAATGTTTCCTGTTTCAATAACAGTTATGAGGTGATGGTTGCTTTCATCCCAAAAGAAGAAAAAAAAAACCAAGAGAACAATTATGAAGCAATGTGAATTAAAGGTTGTGATTTCAGATGTCATTCACAAGTAAAGCAGAACCTCTTATATAAAGCAATCGTTACATATGTATTTTTTAGATGCTTGAATTGATGCAGCCTAGCCTTTTTGTTAGCTGGATCTCCTTCTTCCACTAGAAAATAGAAAAACCAATTGCCATTTTCTCTTATACCTGATGAGTGGTGGCTGCTATGTGACCACTAGTACCTCCCTCTTAAGGGCTGGGCAACGCGCACCAAAATTGTCTTACTTGGCCGAAGGTCTATCAGAAAGAGTCTCTGTACCTTCTCAAGGTAGGGGTAAAGTTGTGTACACACCACCCTTCCCAAACCCCACTTCTGGGATTACACTGGGTATGTTGTTGTCTCACACACAGCTGTCGGCTAACTATATCCAAACAAAGCAGGACTTTATTAAAGAAGGATGGTTCTGTAGCCCTCACCTGGGTGGCTTCTCCTGTTGCTGTAGAAGATTTAACTTTGCATTTGAGCTAGATCTAGTTAGATGCTCCCTGCAGAGGCAGTGACCATACACAACAGCTACCTCAGTCCAATAACTATTAGGTTCACTTTGTTATCTTTTCTCTTTCAGGTCCATCTTATCCCAATTTACAGAGGAGCAAATGAGTAGATATGAATCTTTTAGGAGATCTGGATTTCAGAAATCCAACATGAAGAGGGTATGTTTTGCCATCCTCCCCATTATATCATCTTTTTCCTCCCTTTTTGCATGTTCTGAATATGATCTGTACTATTATAGACAAAGCACTATAGATGATGTCAGAGTTATTTTCTCCTCTACCGTAGCTTATCTGTGTGTTTGTTTCATTATTCATGTGCGTGTTACTTTTTGTTTGCTTGATCTGGGGAAGGGAGTTGCCAAAAAAGGTTATACTGAGAAAATGGGCAGAACTTCATTTCTCTATCAACTGATCCTCTAATGTGGCTTTCCAATCAATATGGTCCAGCCTTGCCCCGGCCCCGTGCATAGTGGGAGCTTAGTGAACTCAGCTTCCCTTTTCAAGAAATGGTATGTAGATGATAGACTAGTGTCTGAGATAGAACCCTACACCCAGTAAACCACATCAATTTCCTTGTATTCATCGCTGATACTCACAAAGTATTCATGTCTGATACTCAAATTATTCGTGTCTGATACTCACAAATTTCCTGATATAGTTTTCCTAGTCTCTTACCCTCCTCTATGAGAGGACTTCTATTTGGAAATTCTCTTACATGCATGCTAGTTTTGGTTTGATTTTGTTTTAAATTAATAGGGCCTTCTTTTCTTGGATTTCTTCTGTCGCTAACATTTAGCCATTTAAGCAAATAGTGCTGTCTTTCAGTAAAAATATAATGTCTGAACAAGAACATGATAGAAAATTGTTGAAAATACATGTGGGCAGAATAATCTTGTTCTTTTATTGTGACCTTGTGGCCATTGAGATGTTTACTTGTCTTCTCTTATACTTTTCCATGCATGATTTGATATGATTTGCTTGAGTTGAGATGGGAAACTCCCAATTGTATGTTTACTTCCAGAACCCTCTGCCATCCCACTTAAACCCTTTTCTCCACTCTTGTTTTTTTTTTTACACGAACCCTGAATAATTCTTGCCCCAACTTCACTCTTCCCAATCAACCCTTTATCCCCACACACAAAAACACACAAAAACCACAGTAATAATATTCATAGAACCACCAAAATCCTTTTGGACCTTTCTCAAATAGTTTAGCTAATGGCCCTGTAGTAAGCAGGAGTTTGACCTTTGCTCGGCTGCTCCTATGGCTTCAGTGCCTTACAACACTTCTTTTGTATTGGGGAGTTTTAGTGCCAATAGGGTCTGTCTTAAAAGTACTTTCTTTCCTAGGAATAACATCAAGAATGGATTTTTATAATCTGGGTTAAAGTGGAAACAGGATTAAAGAGATGCTAGAGTTGTGGTTAGAGATAGCTTCTGCTGTATCTGAAAAGGAAGCTTCTGGGAGTTCTGGGGAGACCCGTGAGTATAAGGCTGAGGTGGGGTTTCATTTTCTTTTGTATAGTTTTGAAGTTTTGGTTTGTAATTTTCAGTTCTTGCCTTCCCAGATCCCATTTTGTGGGACTAGCTGGGTATATTGTTGTTGTTTGAGTTGAGATGGCCTTGTTACGTGGTGTTGGACCAATCCCTAACATTAGCCTATTGAAGCACAGTCTTTTTGTCTTTTATTACACACATGAAATGTTAGAATTCATTTTCTCAATAGACGTGTAACTGTCAGATAATTGAGAATGAAGCCAAATCTTTGTGAATATATGAGGACCTTGTGCAAGCCTTAGGGCCATTGAGATGTTTGCTTTTCTAGTCTGATAATTTGTTGTGCATAATTTAATTTTTGTCGTGACTCTTCTTCTGTGTTGTCGATTCAGTTGCTGTCCAACATCACAGGAAGTGCCAAGATATCTATTCCTATGACAATTGTGGTGTCTGGGATAGCAAAAATGTTTGTCGGTGAGCTTATTGAAACAGGTAAATAGACAGATCCACTTTTTATAGAAGATAATTGATGAAGCAAAACGTTTATCCTTTATTTGGGAATAGCAAGGATGAATTGTGTTTGGAATGATTTTATTTGGTTTCTTTTCTTAGACACTAGTGCACGGAACCAAAATACTTGCCAAACTATCATCAGTTCTTGACCAATTTGCAACAATTAGGCATTAAAAGCCTATGACCCGTAATACTATCCATTACTGAGCATGTTGGTTAACATTCATTGGAAACACTTAACTCCTTTAAAAGTAACAAAGAGTGGCTCTAAAATGTCTTCTATGTACTCACACATCGTACCTATGCTAATTAAGCACCCGCCAACGTGTCTGAAATCGCATTTGATGTGTCTGACTGGTTAAGGATGTTTGGCACTACAACTAGGGAAAACGTAGGACTTTTTAAGCAAGAAAAATAAAATGACTCTCCTGCCTCAGTGTTGGCCCAGGCACTTGCCCCTGCTTTGTTCCTAGTGGTCTCTGTTACCCTCTACCTGTAAAAGCTCAATGTCACATTCTTTCTCTGCTTTTCCTTTCCCTTCTTCAAAAGAATCAACTGAATGTCTCGAAACCTAGGTGAACTCTGTTTGACCAATTTCCAGTCTAATTATGCAGTAAAGAGTTGCCAATCTTTAGTGTTTCAAGGTGGAAATGTCCTCAGTTAAAGAAAGTTGAAGGGCTATACTGCATTGATTTTCTCCAAGTAATGGTGCTCAATCATCTTACCATACATTTTGCAGCTAAAATGGTGATGGCAGAGAGAAAAGATACAGGGCCAATCAGGCCATGTCACATAAGAGAAGCATACAGAAGGCTAAAACTTGAAGGCAAGATTCCAAAAAAGTCAGTGCCAAGGCTTTTCCGTTAGTGGACATGGAAGCAACCTGTAGTTTTATTTCAGGTTCGTTGTCTTCCTTTTGTTTACAAGTCCTTTAATGTGTCTATTTTGAATTGTCGCAAATCTTTAATTTTCTGGCACTTTCAGGTCAAGTAAACATTTCTAGTCACAAAGTTGTCACAGTTCAGCGGATGCTTTTACATTGCCCTATTATATGTAGGGTTAGCCTGTTTATTTAATTGCTTAATCAGAGGAAAGAGTTTAACTAACATTTTGTGAAAATATTCGTACTGCCCCCAACCAGGAAATGACACTATGGGAGGGAGAATAAAAAGATCGCAGCATCTTGGCTATTTAATAACAACATCATTGTATTTGTTGGCAAAACATCACATTATTTGTTGACCATGGAGTGCATTGTTTCAATGCACTCAGACGAAAGAGAAAATGTGGAGTGACGGACAACAATGCTCCTTCATCCGCCATGTTGTGTGGAGGAGGCAGCAAAATGGACCTAAACTTTGTTGAGTAGAAAAGGAACCAAAAGACAATTCAGATCAGTTTGATTGTTCTTCTCTTTGATTCTCACCGTTGGCGTTGACGTTCATTTTCAAATAATTTGTTCACATGCTCTTAAGTTTTTATAATGCTTCTCATCCCTTGTTCTCCATTCTCTCAGATTTGTAGCAGTCAGCCACTTTCCTCGCAGAAAGGCGTAGGATGAGCTTGTAAATCTTGAACGAAAAGATTGGATGAGGTGTACCTTTACAAGGTGAGGCTTTCGCCTCTCTTTGTGATGCTGGGGTTTCTTCGAAGAAGTAAATTTCGAGAGGCATTCAGCCACCATGGGAAGAGAGCTCTCACCTTGACGGAAGGATTGGCAAGACGAAGATCCGGAACAATTGTAGCTTAACTGTGTAGTTTGTAGTGTTGGTACATTGACTCATTGAGTTTCAGCTGTTGTTTTCATTTTTCCCTTTTTCAGAAGGGCATACTTAGGATACATGAAATCATGAAAAATAGTAGAAAATGTTAGAAAACAGATCGAGTTAAGTGGCATTCCAAGTTTATTGTCTCCTCTACAACCTAATTCCCCCGACCCCTACTTGATCATCCCAACCCCCGAACCCCCACTTTCGATCCCTCCCCCCCTCCCCCTCACAGTGTTTTTTAAGATCGCATATAAATAGTTTTGGAATAATGTTTTCTTGCTTAACTTACCAAACATTAGTTTTTCGAGAAAACATTTTTTAGAAAATCATTTTCCTTTCATACCAAACACACCTGGATATCGAGAAGTTCAATAATTTGTAAAGTGTATTACATTAAATTATACTCCAATGGATCTTTATCAGAAGCCCATTACACGTATATTAGCCACGTTGCGCGTGTACCCCATATTAGTGAATAAATAAATAAATATTATATAAGTGTTATAAATTTATATGGTCGAGTAACTTATCTCTTGCGTCTTTCTAGTACAAGTATTAATTTTGTCATGAAATAAAAAAATTATATTTATTGGTTATCTTTGTTACTTGGATACTATAGAGAAATTATACTCTTTAGTTGTGTCGTGTGTGAAGACAATCACAAGAATGTTATATACATAAGGACTATATTTTATAGTTTTTTGATAAAGAAATTATTTGCTTTGGCTTACAATATTTTCATAAGGAATTATAGTTATGTTACCTATAAATAGTAAAAGGCAAAGGCTTAAATATGCCATCAAACTTTGAAAAAAGGTTAATTGATGCTATCCGTTAAAAGTTTGACTTATTTATGCCATTTTCATTTGAGAAAAGGCTTATACATGCCATTATTTGTTAATTGAAATGACATAGATGAGCTAGACTTTAAACGGATGACATAGATGAGCCTTTTCTCAAAATTTGATGGCATATTTGAGCCTTTTCCTTTTAAAAAAATGATTTAATTAATGACCTGACCGAATCATAATTTGACTTGACTATGTGTAAAAAATGGTTTTGCAAAACAAAAACTTTTTTCAATTAGTAAAATAATGGCATGAATGAGCCTTTTCTCAAACAGAAATTGCATAGATAAGGAGATAATATCCCAGATGCTCAACTTTGCATTCTTCACTTATGAAGTCACTCAACTTAAGTTACTCAAACACTAATTTATTTTATAACTCAAAAGTCACTCAACTATTGATATTTCACTTAGAAAGTCACTCAACTATTGATATTTCATTTTGAAAGTCACTGAACTATTGATATTTCACTTAGAAAGTCACTCAACAAATTTAAATAATTTATTCATTAAATTTTGTTAAAATATAATTTTTATTTTAAATTATTTTTTAAGATATAATAAGATATTTATTTTAATTATCTTATTGACCTTCTTTAGTTATTTAATTAGCCAATTTTTTGAAAAAACGAACAATAACATTTTTTAATACATTTAATTCCAGTAAAACAATTGCAAGACCAAAAAATCAATTTTTTCTCTTAATTGCTACTGTACATTTAAAATAGCAATCTTTTATTATTTCTTATTAAATTATAAGCAATGCTACTGTAGGTTTTAATTTTAATTTTTCAATTGCAACTATACATTTTAAATAGAAATCTTTTACTAAATTAAAAGGAGTAATAAAAAAGATGCACAATAGCGATCTTTTATTATTTTTAAAAATATATATATTTCAACAAAATTCAATAAAATCATTAAAATGAGCATCTTTTATTTTTTAAAATTAGCTTAAAATGAAATTGTATTTCAACAAAATTTAATGAAGAAATTATTTAAATTAGTTTGATGATTTTTTAAGTAAAATATCATTAGTTGAGTGACTTTCTAAGTGAAATATCAATAGTTGAGTGACTTTTGAGTCATAAAACAAAGTTGAATGACTTTCTAAGTAAATTACTCAAAGTTGAGAGTGACTTTCTAAGTAAAGTAGTCCAAGTTGAGTGACCATCTGAGATATTAACTCCATAGATGAGCCAAAATTTTAATAAATGACATAAATGAGTTTTTTTCGCATAAATAAAATACGAAATTTGCGGTCAAGTTTTGATCACAATTTTGGATAAACTTCATTAAATAAGATCAAAAGTCAAATCTTGATATAAGGTAAGTAGGTTTATTGTAGCCATTTTTCATTGTTCACCAATAAACAAAATAGTTTCTTAAATCCTTTTTCCAAAATTTAAAGTGGAAAAGAAATTTTCCATTTTCAAAATTGGAAATAAACATATGGCAAGTAATTAATGATTTAGGTATTATAAAATGTCACAATAAGAAACATTCTAAAGTCTAAAAGAACAAAACTTTTCTTTACACCAAAAAAACATGGCTAAAGCTTCAATCATTCTATTTTCTTTGGCCATTTTATTGATCTTTTCATCTGGTTAGTCACTCTCTTATACTCTATCACTCATAAAAATATATTTTTTCAAATTAGACCATTAAAACAATAAAATTAGATTTTTTATTAATTGCTTCACTTGTGAATATTTGAATTCTGAATCTGTCTCTATCATACGATTAACATTCAATTCTCGTTTATAATTTTGTGGAAGGTGCTAATAATTTTTTTTTTGAATTATCAGATGTCATTAGGATGGGACAAGCATGTACTTTGGCATCAGAGTGTCCATCTCTATGTAGGATTGGAATTCGACAATGTGTTAATGGTGTGTGTATTTGTTGTGTTGGTCCAACATGTCAAGGTGATCAAGAAAACATTAACCTAGGTCAAATATTATGACCTTACAAGATTCTTCTAATTAGTTATTAAAGCTACTTAGACTTTGGTTATATGTAAATCCAATGATATAATTATTGGATATTAATAAAGATTATTATTATTTTATCGAAAGAGTTGGGTATTTATAAAAACTTTCATATTTTAAAGTTTTGACTAGTATCTTTATAACTCACAATCATTATATTTGACCAATGTTACTGCCAATCTAGCATTTATAATCGTCATTAATTAGTTTTAAAACTATGCTTCATCAAACGAGCAATTATATATTACAACACTATGTGAATTAAATTCTTTAATATGTAATAAATATAATATTTAATTAGTGCAGTCTTCCTTGAATTTGGTACTTATTAGGAGTTGGGGGAGTAGTACGTATATTCTTGTCATGATTCGAGATATTTTTGTGCATTTAGCCATAATATAGGAATTAGGCGATTTTTTCAACTTTTTGTGCATGTTATTCCATGAATATTTGGTGAAATGGCTTCTTGAGTTCCAGGTGATTTTTAAAAAAATACTTTACAAGACCCTCCGTAAGGAGTTGTGGGAGCAGTACGTATAATCTCTCTTTATTTTTATGAACAATTGGGTCTTGCCCGATTTAATCTTTAAAAAAAGGAGTTGCGGAGCAATACATACCGCCTCACACCATAAAAAGGAGTTGAGGAGCAATACATACAGCCTCACACCATGATTTGAGGAATTTTTGGGTATTTTGGAACCATTTTATAGGAATTAGGCGATTTTTTTCAATTTTTTTGTGTATATTATTAGCCCATAAATATTTGGTGAAATGGCTTCCGGGCAATTTTTTTGAAAAAACTTTACGAGACTCTCCTTAAGGAGTTGGGGGAGCAGTATGTACAACCGCACCATGAACTGAGTCTTTTTTGGGCATTTAAGAGTCATTTTATATGAATTAGGCGATTTTTCAATTTTTCGTGTGTGTTAGCCAATGAATATTTGGTGAAATGACTTTCGGGTGATTTTTTGAAAAAAAACTTTACGAGACCCTCTGTAAGGAGTTGGGGTGTAGAACGTATAGCCTCACCATGATCTGAGACATTTTTTGGGCATTTAGTAGCCATTTTATAGGAATTATGTGATTTTTTTTCAATTTTTCGTGTGGTGAGCCCATGAACATTTGGTGAAATGACTTTCGAGCATTATTTTGAAAAAACTTTACAAGACCCTCCATAAGGAGTTGGGGAAGTAGTGCGTATAGCTTCACCATGAACCGATGCATTTTTTGGCAATTCGAAGCCACTTTATAATAATTAGGCAATTTCCTATGAATATTTGATGAAATGACTTTTGGGCGATTTTTTTGAAAGAAATTTACGAGACCCTCTTTAAGGAGTTGGGGGAGCAGTACGTATAGCCAGACCATCCGAGAAATTTTTGGGTATTTAGGAGCCTTTTATAGGATTAGGCAATTTTTCAATATTTCGTGTGTGTTAGCCCATGAATATTTGTATAGATGGCTTCCGAGAGAACTTTGAAATATTCAAGACCCTACATATGGACTTGGGGGAACCACACGTATAGCCTGACCATTTTCCGAGACACTTTGGGGATTTAGGAGCCATTTTATAGGTGTTAGGCGATTTTTTTCAATTTTTCGCGTGTGTTAGCCTATGAATAATTGATGAAATGGCTTTCGAGCGTTTTATTTGAAATATTTTTACGAGACTTTCTGTAAGGAGTTGGGGAGAAGTACGTATAGCCTCACCATGATTCGAGGGATTTTTGGGCATTTAGAAGGCCATTTTATAAGAATTATGCGATTTTTTCAATTTTTTGTGTGTGTTAGCTCATGAATATTTGGTGAAATGGCTTTCCGGCGATTTTTTTTGAAAATATTTACACAACCCTTTATAAGGAGTTGGGGGAGAAGTATGCATAACCTCGTCATGATCCGAGGCATTTTTGGGCCTTTAGAAACCATTTTATATGAATTAGGCGATATTTTTCCAATTTTTTGTGTGTGGTAGCCCACAAATATTTGGGAAATAGTTTTCGGGCTATTTTTCTTAAAAAACTTTACGCAACCCTGCGTAAGGAGTTGGACGAGTAATACGTATAGACTCACCATGATCGGAGACATTTTTGGGCATTTATGAGTCATTTGGGGGAGTAGTACGTTAGTCGATGAATATTTGGTGAATTTGCTTTCATGTGATTTTTTTGAAAAAACTTTACAAGAACCTCCGTAAGAATTTTCAAGAGCACTACTTATAGCCTCACCATGATCTGAAATATTTTAGGGCATTTAAGAGCCTTTCATAGGAATTAGGCGATTTTTTCAATTTTTCATGTGTGTTAACCCATGAATATTTGGTGAAATGGCGTTCGAATAATTTTTTAGAAAAAACTTTATGAAACACTCTGTAAGGAGTTGGGGGGAGCAGTACATATAGCCTCGCCATGATCCGAGGTATTTTTAGGCATTTAGGAGCCATTTATAGGAATTATGCGAGTTTTTCAATTTTCCTTGTGTAAATTCAATGAATATTTGGTGAAATGGCTTACAAATGGTATTTTCAAAATATTTACGTAACTCTTCGTAAGGAGTTGAGAGATTAGTATGTATAACCTCATCATGATCCGAGGTATTTTTGAGTATTTAAGAGCCAATTTATAAGAATTAAATAATTTTTTTTATTTTTCGTGTGTTAGCCTATAAATATTTGGCGAAATGACTTCCAATGGCAGTTAGGTGACTTTCAATTTGCTTTCTCTGATTTTGCATTATTAAATTTTAGCCTATAAATATACAACATGTGCAAGCATAAACTCAATATATACTACTCTATACGTCTCAATTTATGTGGCACAAATATAATTGAGAGAGTCAATCAAATTTTAATATAATTTTTAAATATTTTACTAATTACGTGATTTTTTTAAAATAATATATATTAATTTCTTCTATCTCAATTAATGTGGTATGTGTGTAATTTTGAGAGTCGGTAAATTTTTTAATATATTGTTAAATATTTTAAATTCTTAACTTTCACCGACTTACGCTAACCAGTTCACATTCTCTTTTATACATAACATAAAAAGAATTTCATTCTCTTTATCCCAATATAATTTATAGCACATGTAAATTTTTGTGAGTCAACTAAATTGTTAATATATTTTTTAAATATTTTAAATTATTAATTATTGTAATTTAATTATAGTACTACTTTTTTCTTCCTAACTTAAAAAAGTCAAATCAGTCATAATTACAACATTACATATAAAAAAGAGGAAAACAAATTCAAGACATATTTGAGTCTTTTCTCAAATAGAAATGACATAGATGAACCAAACTTTTAATGAATGACATAAAAGAATTTTTTTTTCAAAGTTCGATGACATATTTGAGTTTTTCCCATAAATAAAAGATGAAATTTGCGGTCAAGTTTTGACCACAATTTTGGATAAACTACATTAAATAAGATCAAAAGTCAAATCTTGATATAAGGTAAGTAGGTTTATTGTAGCCATTTTTCATTGTTCACCAATAAACAAAATAGTTTCTTAAATCCCTTTTCCAAATTTTAAAGTGTAAAAGAAATTTTCCATTTTCAAAATTGGAATTAAACATATGGCAAGTACTTAATGATTTAGGTATTATAAAATGTCACAATAAGAAGCATTCTAAAGTCAAAAAGAAGAAAACTTTTCTTTACACAAAAAAAACATGGCTAAAGCTTCAATCATTCCATTTTATTTGGCCATTTTATTGATCTTTTCATCTGGTTAGTCTCTCTCTTATACTATTAAAATGATTTTTTCCTATATTTTTACTACAACAACAACAACAACAATGTATATAATAATATTAAACTTTTTTGTAACAATGTATTTAAATTATTAATTGCTTCACTAGTGAATATTTTAATTCTGACTCTGTCTCTATCATATGAGTAACATTAAATTCTCGTTATATTTTTGTGAACAGATGTCATTATGATGGGACAAGCATGTACTTTGGCATCAGAGTGTCCATCTCTATGTAGGATTGGAATTCGACAATGTGTTAATGGTGTGTGTATTTGTTGTGTTGGTCCAACATGTCAAGGTGATCAAGAAAACATTAACCTAGGTTAAAGCTATTTAGAACTTTGTTATATGTAAATCCAATGCTATAATTATTGGATATTAATAAAGATTATTATTATTTTATCGAAAGAGTTGGATATTTATTTTCATATTTTAAAGTTTTGACTAGTATCTGTATTACTCACAATCATTATATTTGACCACTGTTATTGTCAATCTAGCATTCATCAAACAAGCAATCATATATTACAACACTATGTGAATTAAATTCTTTAATATGTAATAGACATAATATTTAATTAGTCTAGTCTTCCTAGAATTTTGTACTTATTAGAAGTTGGGGAGCAATACGTATAGTCTTATCATGATTCGAGATGTTTTTGGGCATTTAGCCATATTATAGGAATTAGGTGATTTTTTCAATTTTTCGTGTGTATTATTCCATGAATATTTGATGAAATGGAAACCTGAGCTCTAGGTGATCTTTTTAAAAATACTTGACAAGACCTTCCGTAAGGAGTTCGGGGAGCAGTACGTATAGTCTCTCTTTATTTTTATGAATAACTGGGCCTTGCTCGATTTAATCTAAAAAAAAGGAGTTGGGGAGCAGTACATATAGCCTCACTACGATTCGAGGAATTTTTGGGCATTTTGGAGCCATTTTATAGGAATTATGTGATTTTTTTAATTTTGTGTATATTAGCCCATAAATATTTAGTGAAATGGCTTCCGAATAATTTTTTTGAAGAAACTTTACGAGACTCTACTTAAGGAGTTGGGGGAGCAGTATGTATAGCCGCACCATGAACTATGGCATTTTTTTGGCATTTAAGAGTCATTTGGTATGAATTAGGCAATTTGTTTTTCAATTTTTCGTGTGTTAGCCAATGAATATTTGGTGAAATGAATTTCGGGTGATATTTTTGAATAAACTTTACGAGACCATCCCTAAGGAGTTGGAGAGCAGAATGTATGGCCTCACCATGATTTGAGACATTTTTTGGAGATTTAGTAGCCATTTTATAGAAATTAGGCGATTATTTCAATTTTTTGTGTGTGGGAGCCCATGAATATTCGGTGAAATGGCTTTCGAGAGTTTTTTTTAGAAAACATTATAAGACCCTTAATAAGGAGTTGGGGGAGTAGTACGTATAGCTTCACCATGAACCGAGGCATTTTTTGGCAGTTAGGAGCCACTTTATAGGAATTAGGCGATTTTTTTTTTCAATTTTTCGTGTGTGTTAGCCAATAAATATTGACGATTTTTTAAAAGAAATTCACGAGACCCTCTTTAAGGAGTTGGGGGGAGCAGTATGTATAGACAGACCATCATTCGGGGGATTTTTGGGTATTTAGGAACCTTTTATAGGAATTAGGCAATTTTTTCAATATTTCGCGTGTGTTAGCCCATAATTTTGTATAAATGACTTCCGAGAGAACTTTGAAATATTTTTTACAAGATCCTTCGTATGGATTGGGGGAAGCATACGTATGGCCTGACCATGTTCCGAGGCATTTTTGGACATTTAGGTGCCTATGAATATTTGGTGAAATGACTTTCAAAGCGATTTTTTTGAAAAAACTTTACGAGACTTTTCGTAAGGAGTTGGGGAGAAGTACGTATAGCTTCACATGATCCGAGACATTTTTGGGAATTTAGAAGTCATTTTATAAGAATTAGACGATTTTTTCAATTTTTTGTGTGTTAGCCCATAAATATTTGGTGAAATGGCTTTGAGGCGATTTTTTTGAAAATATTTACGAGATCTTCTGTAAGGAGTTGGGGGAGAAGTACGCATAGCCTCAGCATGACCCGAGACATTTTTTGGGTATTTAGAAGTCATTTTATAGGAATTAGACGATTTTTTTTCAATTTTATGGGTGTGTTAGCTCACGAATATTTGGTAAATAGCTTTCGGGTGATTTTTCTGAAAAAAACTTTACGCGACCCTTTTTTCACGCGATCCTGCGTAAGGAGTTGAGAGAGTAGTACGTATAGCCTGGCCATGATCCGAACATTTTTGGGCATTTAGGAGCCATTTGGGGGAGTAATACGTTAGTCCATGAATATTTGGTGAATTGATTTTTGGGCGATTTTTTTGAAAAAACTTTACAAAACCATCCGTAAGAATTTTCGGGAGCACTATTTATAGCCTCACCAGGATTTGAAACATTTTAGGGCATTTAAGAGCCTCTCTTCTTCTTTTTTTTTTTGTAGGAATTAAGCGAATTTTTCAATTTTTCATGTATGTTAATCCATGAATATTTGGTGAAATGGCTTCCGGACAATTTTTTAGAATTTTTTTTATAAAACACTCCGTAAGGAGTTGGGTAAGCATTACATATAGCCTCACCATGATCCGAGGTATTTTTAGGCATTTAGGAGCCATTTCATAGGAATTATGCGATTTTTTCAATTTTCCTTGTGTAAAGCCCATGAATATTTGGTGAAATGGCTTACACAAACAATTTTTTTGAAAATATTTACGTAACCCTTGGTAAGGAGTTGAGAGATTAATACGTATAACCTCATCATGATCTGAGGTATTTTTGAGTATTTAAGAGCTAATTTATAGGAATTAAATGATTTTCTTAATTATTCACGTGTTAGCCTATAAATATTTGTGTTAGCCTGTAAATATTTGACGAAATGACTTCCAAAGGCAGTTAGGTGACTTTCAATTTACTTTCTATGATTTTGCATTATTAAATGTTAGCCTATAAATATACCGTATGTGCAAGCACAAACCCAATATATACTATTTTATATATCTCAATTTATGTGGCACAGATATAATTAGGAGAGTCAACCAAATTTTAATATGATTTTTAAATATTTTACTGAGTATGTGATTTTTCAAGTAATATATGTTAATTCCTCCTATCTCAATTTATGAGGCATGAGTGAAATTTTGAAAGTCAATCAATTTTTTTAATATACTGTTAAATATTTTAAATTCTTAACTTTCACCGACTTACCCTAATCCGTTCACATTCTCTTTTATATATAAAAATAAAAATACACGTTATTCTCTTTGTCCTAATTTATAGCACTTGTAAAATTTTGAGAGTCAACAAAATTGTTAATATACTTTTTAAATATTTTAAATTATTAATTAATGTAATTAATTATAGTACTGCTTTTCTCTTCCAAACTTAAATAAGTCAAATCAATCATAATTACAACATTCCATATAAAAAAGAGGAAAACAAATTCAAGATAAAAACAAACTTCACAATTGACTATAATCTTATCAATATTATCTATTTACTAGAAATATGGAAGGAACTTAATGAACATGGTCCTATATATATATTGTCACCACAAGAAACACTTCAAAGTAAAATAAAATAAAATACTACTTTACTTAATAAAATTAAGTAGTTAATATGGAGAAGGCTTCATTGAGTGTGTTTTTGCTAGTCACTTATTTGATCTTTTCATGTGGTTAGTCTCTCTTTGTTTCTTTATTTTCTTTATGAACGTTAGTCAATTATTTTGCTAGTCACTTGTTTGATTTTTTATGTTTTTATGTTATATGTTTTATGAATAACATTTTTATTAGAGAAGTCAAAGAATATTTGAACAAACAATGTTATTATAAAGAGATTTGATTGTATAATGACAAGGTTTATTCAAAATGAGATCTTGTCAGCAGTGTCAAATGAACGAGTTGGAATGAATTTGAATCGTTAACCAATAATTATGATTTTGTGCAAGGTGCTAATTTTTTTTTTCAATCCTCAGATATTGTGATGGGACAACCGTGTTCTGTGTATTCGGATTGTCACGGGCCATGCAAAAAAGGATATCCATCATGTGTTAAGGGCGTGTGTGGTTGTTGTATTGGTTTTCCCGCAATATGCAATCTTACAAATCAAGAAAGCATTGACTTTGGTCGCAAAGTAATAACTTTGGAAAACATTTCTTAATTACTTTGTTAATGCTATTTAGATTTGCTATACCTTTACTTTTGTACTAGTAAATGTAATCGCGCTTTGCACCGTCATATGAATAACATTATTGAATTAATACTTCATTACATATGCATTTTCTTACTTTAATATAATTATAACTGTAAGCAGAAATAGTTTATTACAATCCAAGTAACACAAAAATAAATATCATTTTAAAGCTTTGTAAATGAAATTCTATCACTAAATAACAATAAATTTATAATTACACAAAAGGAAAAAATATAAAACAAATATATATATATATATATATATATATATATTCAGAATTCAAGTATAACTCGTTATAAAAAACATATTTTTATGAAATAATTTTGGCATTCCAAGATTTTATAATGTGTAATTTATAGAACATAGTGGATCTAGGTCATCAACAACAAATGTAGTCGCACCCACTATTTTTAATTGACCATAGATTGAGAAAAGAGAAATTAGTAACTGACAAATTGTATAGCTAAACAATAAAGCTCATCACTTATTTTATTGAAGTGTTCAATTCTCTATTTTTTTTTCTTCAAATACGAAGTCATATTTTTAGTAGACATCTTTAAATTGAAGAAATTCTTAATAATAACCAAAACAAGAATACATATTTATGAAAAGAAAATCTATAATGACAAATTTTAAATGTGCAATTTTCCAAAGGGATTGAGTTTTTTTTCTTTTGCTAATTAGGTCAGATATCGAGGGTAAAAAATGGGCACTACTAAAAAATATGACTCGAAAAACCGACCTTCGGAGGTTAATTTTTTAGCATTGAAAATACTCAGACACACACGTGGGCGGTTGAGTAGTGGGTTGATTTGATCAGAAAAGTAGTATACCTCCGACTGAATCAATATCGCGTTCTCCTTTGCTGCTATGAAGGAAAGCGGTATGGATAGGAAAGCACAAGTTCCGAGTAAGCGGCTTATAAAGTCTTCTCTTGTACCTGGACCGTCGGCTTATATCTTCGGCTTTGTTGGAATTCAATAGTGACAGAAATGGTCATCTGTGCTCCACAGCTACTGG
The DNA here is from genome assembly GCA_029582215.1 of Solanum sparsipilum. Classification (NCBI taxonomy): domain Eukaryota; kingdom Viridiplantae; phylum Streptophyta; class Magnoliopsida; order Solanales; family Solanaceae; genus Solanum; species Solanum sparsipilum. The sequence goes on from JAKRZT010001985.1 coordinate 24,224, forward strand.
TGTCATCACCCTGCAAAGAGGTGGAACCAACCAAGATTGAACACTAGCCCCATTTTGTAGACAGATATGTTTGGCATGAAGAAATTATTTGTATCATGTGAGTGAAATAATTATATTAAGAATAACTAGTTACTACTATTATTGACTAGTGATCTTTATAAAATTATGTATATCTAAAAGTTTGTAATCACAAACATCTATTTATAAAAAAAAAACACGGAGATATGTAATTTTCCATATCTAGCGTAGTTTGCAGTTTCGATCCAAGTGTGAATTAACCCTCTATGATTAGAATTGATTTAATTAGAAGTTTAGTATAATGACTTCCAATTCTAAAAAAATAGATTTTGTTCTTTATTTTACTTTCCAACTTAAAAAAGTCAAATCAATAATAACTTCCCTGTTACATATAAAAAAGGAAAACTAATTAAAGATTAAAAAAAAAAAACTTCATAATAAATGAATATATAGTCATATCAAATATTTTCTATTTACTAGAAAGATATCATGCATTTAATGAACATGGTCCTATATATATTGTCACATTAATAAACACTTGAGAGCAAAAGATATACTACTTTGCTTAATAAAGTTTAGTTGATATGGAGAAGGCTTTGTTGATTGTGTTTTTGCTAGTCAATTGTTTAATCTTTTCATCTGGTTAGTCTTTCTTTATTTTTTTTTATGAACGTTACTCGATTTTTTTTATATTAAATATAATATATCATAACATTTTATTATAATTGTTAAATTATTACCCACCAATTTAGAACATACTAACTCTAGATCTGTCTTAATCATACAATAATTTTTAATTTCTCATGAATTAACCAACAATTACAATTTTTGTGCAAGGTGCTAATTTTTTTTTTCGATCCTCAGATGTTGTGATGGGACAACAATGTTCTTCGATTAAGGATTGTTCCAATTTATGCGAAGTTGGATATCTAACATGTTTTAAGGGCATGTGTAAATGTTGTGTACATTTTGGTTCAGCGGGATGTCATGTGATAGATCAAGAAAGCATTAACTTTGGTCGCAAAGTAATAACTTTAGAAGATTTTTCTTAATTACTTTGTTAAAGCTATTTAGATTTATTATGCCAGTATTGGTAAATGTATTTGTGCTTCGCACAGTCATAAATAATGTTATTGGATTTATATCGCATTACATATGCTTTTTCTCACTTTTATATAGTTATATTGTAACTAGAAATAGCTTCACGCAAAATTATAAATTTCACAATTATAAAGTTCTATTGCAATAGAAAGTTTAACTATTGGTACACAATAGGAAAAATATAAAACAAATATGAATGAAAAGTTAATTGATCACAACCATATCGTCCATATCTATTGAAACGCAAAACCAATCATCCACAACAAAGATAATACTTGAAAAGGTACTACGACAACTTTATATGAATTCAATAAAATACTAATTTTATATATATATATATATATATATAAACGAAGAGGGAATAACTACTATATAAGAAGTCAACATGTGTTCCAATAAGAAGAGGGAATAACCAATATATTTATAAAAAGAAATGGAGAGAGTATTAGTTTTTGAAAATGGAAAAGGACAAAACACATATAAAATTAAAAGACATATAAAAAAAAGTTTGTTTAACTCTCAAACATAAAAAGTAACATATGTTATTAAAAACTTTAATAAAAAGTA
>JAKRZT010001986.1:0-39053 GCA_029582215.1 Solanum sparsipilum
CGGACCAAGGATTTAGAGATACCTAACTTATCACTTTGCATGTAATACACTAGAAAAGGATTACTATTATTAGGATTACTGCGTTATGAGCTTATGGGAAACACATTCCTAGTTACTTTTAATAATCTGAATATAAATAAATACTTAGTTCAAAGCTATCTTTTTATTGTTTGTTTATTTTATTTCAAATGAAACCCCCCCATTGTTATTTAAGGACTATCGAGTTAAATATTTGCTATTGACAATATTCTTTCATATTCTCTGTGGGATCGACACCGACTCATAGTTGGGTAAATATATTGCATACGATCGTTTATATTAATTTTCAAGAAGTATATTTGAACGTTATCAGAGACTGGAACCTTCACTCTTAGATCATCAACGACGGATGTGAAGGACGGACTGTGGATCGATCCACGGTCTGTGGGTCCTCTTCTATGGCTCCACACTTAGAACATCAACTCTTTGAACTCATTGACGCTTATGCAGGACTACCCGTGAGTCGACCTGCGGTCCGTCAGTCGGTCCGTAGTTCCACACTTGGTAAGGATCCCCTGATGATCACTCCACGCCTGCTCAACGACGGACCGTCATAGTACTTACGGTCCATAGGTCACTCCGTGGGTGGCTACTTCTGCAGAATTTCAGTTGTCATCTCACTTAACCGCGTCCAAGCCTATTTCCTGCAAACATGCACATAAAACATTATTTCAAATACAAAATTTCCATAGACACACACAACTCTTAAGTGAAATGTATCAAAAATATCATAAACTCACGGTATATGAGTTTCTAGTAGGAAATGAGGTTGCTTGGTTCACATGGTTAGTAGCCTTCCAATCTGTTTAATACAAGGTAATAAACAATAAAAGGTACCAACTTATACAATAGTAGTTGCATGTACGGAGAATATTAGGAAGGAAACAACCCACTGTCTTTTCACTTTTAGAAACTATTGTTCTGTCAAAATACTGATAATTATATGAAGTTATAGCTTGAAACTAACTGAAGTTTCTATGAAATATATATTATGCAGGGATTGCTGAAACAAGTCTACTTGGGTAAGGAAATGTGTTTTTTAATATACAATTGCTCTGCTGATTTAAAGTTCTCTCATACTTCATTCTTGAATTGTCTCCTAGTAACGGCAAGCTGCAATTCGACATTTTCAACGAAAATTTGAGTCTTATTGGGGGATATAACACTGCACACGCTGCTGCTAGGAACAACATAGTAATTAGATTTTGAGTTTTATTAGTGAAGTTATAATGGTACTATTTACTTAGCTAAAATCAAATTGTATGGAGTTAGATTTCCCTATTAATTTCAGGGCATATATCGTGCTGCAATTAAATTAAGAGGACTTGATGTAGATACCAATTTCAATGATAGTGATGATTACCATGCTCTAAACTCTAAAGCGATGTGTGAGATAAACAACTATTGAGTCATTTAAGTATGAAATCTTTTTTCTCACTTAAAAAACTGAATTTGAATCATTATTATTGTCTTGTGATTGGTATGTAGATGTCGAGCATGTCAAAGAAAGAGTCCATGCACATATTTGATATATTAATGTCAAAGCACTTATGCACGTCCTATATTATCTTTTGTTTTAGTTTTTATTGCAGCTTTTAAACTTGCTTCGAAAGGTATTGCTAAAGAAATGTGGCTCTCATTCCATGGAATAGTAACACAATAAATATAATTATTAAATAATTTTATGATTAATATAAAGCATATATGTTTATTGTGTTTACTCGTGATTTTTTAATTTTTATTTTATTGTTCACATCTCTCTAATTTAAAATTTTATGGACAATAATATGTATATTATTTAACTATTTCATTGTATTCTACAAATTATTCAAAATATTCTCCCCACCCCCCCTACCCCTTCATTTTTAACCGTATTTTTATTATTTTTCGCTAATCGAATTTGAATGAACTTTTTATGTTACACGTCATAAGCAGTTAAGTGTTTTTGTTTTAATATATAGAATGCCGAGTTAAATTTGTTACTTAAATTCTATATTTTAATGTGTCGTTATATATTGAGATTTTAGTTATATGATATATATATTTTTTAAGACTTTTCTTGTTATACTTGAAAAAAATCTTTTCTCATCTAAAGCCCTTCAACTTTTCTTATTTTATAATTTATAATTTGTTTCCTAGTTTTATCCTAACTTAATGGTTATTGCATTATTCATAAATTAGTTTCCTTACATTAATATGTAAGGTTTTAATAGCTTGTCCCTTTATCTAATATGTTTATGGTGCGTAAGATATTGATAGAGATATCAGTTAGTTATATCTACTTACATTTTATAATGGATACATTCTATACAAAATAAAATTAAAATTGATAAAATTCACTAATAAAGTTAGTGATCAATAACTAAAAAAAGAAGAAGTAAGCTTAACATTATAAATCATTGTAGAAGTATATGTAAGAGAGACTAAAAAGATAGAACTCCTGTACAATTCAAATTTTATTTAAATTTGAATTGAAATATCATTTCAATTTTTTTAAAAATAAATAAATCTTTTTGTCACTCATGCTTATCCTTGATTTTATAAATGTAATAATATTTTTTCATAAGTTATATATTTGAATGAAGAGAAATATCTGAAATTAATAAGATAGTTGGATTTCCCCCCTACGTTCTTTGTTTTTCTCATTTATCTTCATTTCTGTTTTCTTTTTTTCTTTTGTTGTTTTGTTATTTTCTATTTATTTTTTATTATTATTATTATTATTATTATTATTATTATTATTATTATTATTATTATTGTTGTTGTTGTTGTTGTTGTTATTATTTTATTATTATTATTATTACTAGTATATGTATCCGCGCAATGCACGGATGATATTAATATATCATTTATAATCATTTTAAATTGTAATGTCTTGTTTAAGTAGGTTAAATCATAGTATTTTTTTAAAAAAAAGTCCAAATATTATATTGTTCCTCAATAAAATGTATTAATCAAATTTATATATAGAGACAACATATCATAAATAACTTTTATGTTTAATATTTTTTATTACATTGATCACTATTTTAAGCTGTTAGATTGTTAATATTGATTTTCATTAACTTATCACTTAACTTAATATAATGAAGAACTCTTCATATTAATATAAAACATATATATTTAATTATTTTATGTTATTATATTTTTTTCTTTGAAAAATTAATTTTTATTGTTCACATCACTTTAATTCCAAATTTATGAATAGTAATATATGTGTTAATACTAACAGATACATAGAAATAATAGAAAAATAGGCAAAAGTAAAGAAAAAGAGAATACATTAAGAAACATGGTAACTAGGTAAAGAAATAGAAGAGATTGGGCATAGTTTCTCAACATAACCGCAAACCATCATGATTCATAACCACAAACAGTTCCATCGCAAATTTAATTGTTGGAGTTCTGGAAGCACCGGCTTCATATGTCAGGTCCATCTCGATCAATTGATAATGATTAATGACAATGGATACAATAGTATATAAAATGAATTATCCACATAAATTTGTTTTAAAGCTAGTAAGGATAACTAATAATCAAATTTCAAGTTTTAAGAACGTGTGTTGTATGAGTAAAACATATCAACACTGTATGAACTTATATCCTATGAAGCAGTTGATAAAACGTGTCTATCCCATTACTGATAGGTGTCGTTAAGTATGTTTTAATTTAAAATTAGTTAATGATTTTTTTATTTTAATTTTTAAGGGGATGTGAGAGGTGAAATCGTGGGAGTTTTTTGGGAGAGATTTTAATATATTTTTTTTCGTTTTTGTTTTGTCCACATTCCAATATGTCGACATTCCAATATATCCACATTCCAATATGTGAATGTTTTAATTTTAAATTAATTAATTAATTTTTAATTTTAATTTTTAAGGGGATGTGAATTGTGAGGAGTAGAAGTCGTGGAAATATTTTTGGGAGAGATTTTAATATAGATTTTATTTTCCTTTTTTGTTTTGTCCATATTCCAATATGTGAATCTTTATTCAACAATAATTGTAAAACTTTCAAAATCTGCGTAACTCTTTGGAAGTTCCAAAATATTATCCTAATATACTGTGTATGCTTTTGGTTTTTTTAATTTATCATTTTATAGTTATTAACTTTACCATTAAGTAACTTCTAATTATAATTTTTTCCAATTATTAAATATATCTAAAGGTAAGCTTTCCACTCCCCGAATCCATTTTTCGATCCGTAGAACGTAGTAGAATGGGTAATTATTGATGGGGGAGGGTTTTGAATTGGAAACCATGTTGGAAAAAGCCATAAATTGGATACTTGGGATCATGAGTTTGATTTAGGTTTCATAGAATTGTTAGTAATTCGGGTAATTGGTGTTTGTTTATTGATTCCCGTACTATATTGATTATTTGTAGACCAAGAAAATGCGCAACAAATCCGGAAAGGGAAGGATCAAGTTTCTTAGGGTTTCAAGCTTGTTTTGAGGTAGGTGATGGCTATGATTTTATGATTGTGTGATGTATGTTTGTTCTTGATTCATTATGATACTTTTATGTGTATGAATGTTGCATTAACGATCACACATGTTGTAAATGAGGTAGAGGAATGATGAATGCCATGAATTATGACTTAAAGGTATGATCTTAAAAATATACTTGTGATTGTGATTGTAATGTGTTGAATGGATCGGTTGCCACGTTCCGACATAACTAACTTGGATCGGTTGCCACATTCCGGCATAACTATGGGATCGGTTGCCACATTTCGACATAACTATGGGATCGGTTGCCACGTTCTGGCATAATTATTGAATCGGGTACCACGTTTCGGTATGCTAACTATTTGGGTTTGGGTTCCATGAGAGGAACAATGACTTGTTATAATTGTGTATCTTGAGAAATGTGAAGATGTTCGGTGTTCATAAATATTGCTAATATTGTATATGTTTGATATATTCATGTGATTATATTGTTGTAATGACTTATATTTGTTGCACTTAGTTGGATAGCCACGTGATCCTACCAGTACACTGTGGTTGTGTACTGATACTACACTTGCTCTTTCTTTGTTGAGTACAGGGCATCTTCAAACGGCTACTGACAGACCTTTCTTAGAAGATAGGTGATCGTTCGAATTCAAGGGTAAGCCAGTTCGTCCAGGCTGCCATGAGTTCTCTTTTCGTCTATGTCCACATTTTGGACTCAGACTTTTCTAGTTAGTTGATTAGTTCATTAGTTTTGGGTTGCATCCCTTCTTGTTTAGACTTGTTGAACTTTAGATGTTTTGGTACATTGACTTTCAAGTTCTAGGTTATTTCTTCCGCATTGTTTAGTTCGTTGTTAGACTTTTGTTGGAGTTTATGGGAACTCCCTATTTCTTTCCTTACTATTAACTTCCTTCTATAACTTAAATGCTTTAGAATTTTGGTTTAGTTCCTTGGTTTGGGTTGTAGTAGTTGTTCTCCCACCGAAGGATTAGTGTGGGTGCCAATCACAATGATTTGGATCGTGACAAACTCTGAGTTTATGGTGTCTTTTCTATCTTATATCTTTGTTATTGTTTTGTAATTCGTCTTCTACCTTAGATGAAATGATGTTGAGAACAATGTACAAAGCTATGACTATAGCTATTGAATCTTACATCAAATTTAATTTTGTCCTTCGAAAATACTTGAGGTCAATAGAAATTATCTCTAAATTATTTGTATTCAGGCAGAGATTCAGGTAACTTATTTGTTGATTTTTGAGTGTAGTTAATGGTGAAAAACGATATTTAGAATGTGAAATTATATGTAATTATTTGTTGAATGTGCTATATTTGGTATTTGCTTTTATGTGTATATAAATGTCTATGTGTGTCAGTTTCTGACAGGACTTGACAATACAAGTTGTGATTTTAGTCGTTTCCCAAATGAATTTAGAGTTGTTCAATTAGTGCTTCTCTTGGCTTCTTCTTTAACTAGCGCCTCTTCTATTATTAGTTTAGCTACATCTATGTATCTGTATTATTGCTAACATGATTTATTTCTGCATGTATATATTATGAGGTGTTAAACACAATCATTTTGTTGAAGTTACATTATCTGCCTGAATACAATGTTGTTTGTTTTTCTTTGTGATCTTATATGGCTAACACACCGTGTTGTATTCTACCAGATTTCATTTTCGTTAAGCTTTTTGTTGGAAAACGTACATCTTTGACATGTTGTCTGATTGTATTGTGATGAATTATTACTGTTAGTTGGGTATTTTGATGGATCATTACTTGAGGTTAGACTTTAATATGTTCTTTAAGGTGACACTCTATTTTTAGCATAACTCATTCATCTAATGTCACACTAAATAATAGCTCTTGTTGCTGCCTTTCAGGTAATTGGGGGTCAAAATCATGCTTACAATGATACTATTCTTTGATAATAAAAATATTACAAGTAAATCTTGAAGATTATAATTAAATTATCCTACTCTACTTAAGAAGTAGGCCTTTTGTTGAAAGTAGTCTGCCCTATATCTTACTATCCATCAATGATGTGTTACTGAAAATGCCACCGCCTAATATGATGCTTATAAAGTAATCTAGATGAAGGAGATAATAGCGTGAGGGATTTCTGATATGCTCAAATTACACCTCTATTAAAAAAGTATCAGCGGTCGTCGTCAAATAAAGAACCTAACTTGTAGGTTGGGGTCGATCCCACGAGGAATATGGTTCAAACTTAAACTTAACTCATGATTATATTCGTTTAGTCAATCTATTTCCGAAACAAGTAATTAAAGGGGGGGGGGGGGGCGTTGTAAACAAATAACTAATTGTTGTTTAAGTAACAAGTTAGAAAGATTCAAACTTTGAGTTAGCAATATGAGAGAGAAACTAGGGTGTATGTGTTCCCCATAAGCTCTTAACGCAGTAATCCTAATAATAGTAATCATTTCCTAGTGTTTTATATGATAGGTTGGTAAGATAGGTAGCCCTAAGTGTTTGGTCCTCCAAATAGGGAATTTCACCCCGCACCTTGGTCCGACTATGTGTGTTACTTTACTAACCCTTACCTTTACCTCATATTAGACAGCACATCAACGTATGACTTAGTTTTCACCCTCACACCAATTGACATTAGAATATTAGATAGCATCCCACTAAATCTCTTGTTGATAATTCTTTTCTCATTAACTACCTCCTTGGTCCGGCAAGTAGCAACAAGGCAAGTTCTAACATGTGCACTTGTTAAAATGACTTCTAAGTGAAAGAATTATCAATACATGCATCAACACTATTCAAGAATTACTTAGTTATTATTCTTACGTTGTTAATTGCTCATGGTTCCCACAACCCTAGTTGTGGATTTAGCTACTCATGCTTGAAATAACACTTCATGTTTTGATAATAAGAATTCATGAACTAACAGTTAAAACCCGAAATATCCAACTGAATTTCAAAGCGAAAATCTTATAAACCGAAATCTGGAAATCAAATTGCAAAAGTTTGCAAGTTAATTCCCAAAGAAAATACCAAGAACAAAAAGTAAACAATAATGTCTAACCACTAAAATTGAGGTTTACATACCTTATTAATAGAAAAACATGTCCTAAAAAAAAGAAATAAAATAAGGAAATAAACTTCTCAAACGCGACATCAATCGACGACACGAGCTACGGATCATGGATCCTCTTTCATGGCTCCACACTTAGAACTTTTCATCAGGCACTGGAACTTCAACTCTCTGAACTCATCGACGGATGTGCAGGACGGCCCGTGGGTCGACATACGGTCCGTTAGTCGCTTCGTAGTTCCACCCTTGGTCAGAATTCCCTAATGATCCATCCACGCATGCCCAACGATGCACCGTCACAGGACCTACGGTCTGTAGGTCACTCAGTGGGTGGCTACTTCATTCGGCAGAATTTCAGTTGTCATGTGACTCAACCGCATCCAAGCTTATTTCCTTAAAATATACACATAAAACATTATTTCTAATACAAAATAGCCCTAGACATACACAACTCTTAACTGAAATGTATCAAAAATACCGTAAACTCACGGTATATCAACACCCTCTACTTAAACATGTTGTTTGTCCTCAAGCGACACACTAAAACTCTAAACGACACTTGAGTAGAAGCAGACATTCAAACTCAAGCAATCACATAAACATTTCAATCCATTCCATTTTCTTAGTGCAAATCTTTTCTATTAGACTCAACCAACATACTCATATGCATCAAAACATGACATCGATCAACCAACAGACACCGCAACATACACCATTCACCATCACCAAGGTATCAATTTTCCAACGATGTAACTAATGCCCTCCCTTCAAAAAAAATCTTTTTTTCACTCACAAGAGATATGACTTTCAAGTTTTAGGATTCGCTTAACACTCACACTCAGAAGTGACTTCAAGTACATTTAATGCTCAATACCATAGGCTTGCCACTCTCAAATTATGTGTTTAACATAAGTTGAGGTGCACAATATCCGATGTCAGACCAGGGCCAAAATCAAGGTAACTTTTTGAATTAGCCACCCTCAACTTAGGCTTTTGGCTTAAGTTAAGGTGCACATGTCCAAGGAGGAATCGGGGCCAAAATAACTACTTTATTATAGGTGAGTTAGGTGAATCGAAAGAAATGGTCTATCTTAGGCTCAAACATTTGGGTCAAAGGGGACATTGATTTAATTTGGTTGTATTATTTTAGGATTAAGTGGACTAATTTGAACAAGGGCCTATGATCACTTCCCAACTTCTAGCCTAGATTATCTTAGCAAGAATAACGAGGTAAGTTCAAGATTAGCATATACTGTATGAACATTCAAGCTTTTCCTCATACTCACTTGGCACATTGTTTCATTATCAGATTATTCTACTACCTAGTTCAAGTTTTAGCTTAAGTCATGAGGTCAAATCGGTTCCTATCATGTCACATTGAGATCTATCACATTAGACTTATCAAGCCTACCGATCTAGCACAATTCATCATTTTTGGATAGGGATCATTTTATTCATTCTTTTCATGCCATCATGCTTTCAATTTTCTACTTACTCCTACACATACACTCCTAAACATGCTAGTTCAACAAAAATTAAAACAGTCTCTTGGGAAAAACAACATATGCAAGAAAACCCCAAAAGAGGATTATGAGTTGTGTTACTGAGACTTCACCTTATCGCTCACAATCCATTTACCCCACCCCCAACAAAATAAAGTGCGATTGTCCCCAATGCACCAAAAATAAAAAGTAAAGGATCGGGTGAAGCAAACTTGTGATGCTTAGGCACCAAAACCACTCAAGAAGAGGGTGGGTCGGATTTCCCAGAGCCTGCTAGATCAACACTCGAAACACCATCAGAAGCACTCCCATCTACTATCCCAACACTCTCAGTAGTGCTATCATCAAATCGCACACTACCGTTAGTAGTGCTCACACCGCTAGATGGGCCAACACATATCTCTCTGGCCCGCAACTATCTGAACTCCTCATCTAGTAATGACGCCCTTGTGGCCTCTTCCAACTGCTGGCGCTCCTTCTTATTTAACCTCTGGGCCTCAACATTATTAGAAGGACGATCAGAGTGGGGGCGCTTCCCAGTAGCACGGGAAGCATCGGGTGCCCGCATATCATTGCCGAATAAGGGAGTCATACCCACCTCATAAACTGATGTCGTGGGGGCAGACTCTGGCTCAGTTTCTGGGGGCTAGGAGTGCTTCAACATCAACACAGAGTTTGGCCAACTCCTGCTGGAAGGTGGACATATCAATGGTCGGGGCAGGCCTCTCCAACATGCGCAACTCAACGGCCTCCAGCCGCTTATGAATAGCCTCAGCCTTCTGCTTCATTCCCTGCTCCATCCTCGCCTCGGACTCTACTATGGACCGCTGCATCCAAGGTTTCATGTGTTGAAGAAGGGTGGCCATCCGAGTCTTTAGCTTTTGGACTTAGGCTAGAGGGATTGTGGTGGAACTAGAAGAATGGGTTACTCTGGAAGAGCTAGGGGCCTGACTGGCGGCTGGAGACAGAGGAGTTTGGGCATGTGTTGTAGTGGATGGAGGGGTAGTGTCATAACCCTGCATCTTCTCCAAATCTACTACAAGGTCATCTCCCTGAGGTGGCACCTCAACCTGTGGCTCCCTGCGATGTGCAACTACATTGGCGTCATCTTGAATCCAGTCGATGTCTAGAGTCTTGGTTGCCTAAAGTAATCGGCCTCAGTGTCATACTAGTACAGACGCGTCCCTACAAAGCTGGAAGATGAGGCACGGGAAAGTCAAGGTGGTGGTGGCCTTGAAGGCCTTCTCATGGATCTCCAAAATCAATATGCGGGCAAAGTCAACCTCGAACCATGCTAACATAGCTGCAACCATCACTACACAGTCTCATGTAACCACATTGTTCGCCTGAGTAGGGGACACATGGTTGCACACCAGCAACCAAAAGAATTTGGCAGCAAAGGTGAGGGTTGCCTTTTTGATACCCAAGCTCGGGGTCTGGACCCACTCGACGCACTTTTCATCAGTGTAAATATGGCGGGCCAGTATCTCACAAGAGACTCTCTCTGCTTGGCATTCCTCTGAAATGCTCCCCTCTGAATAATGTCTATCTGATAGTCGAACTCTACTTTATTAATGGGTAGAGTTTGGTCCGGGCCATAGATAAACCTGTGTAGGGTGGTCTCAGAAACGCCTTTAGTGAACCCCCGGACGAGTGTGGCCTCAAGGGGAGGCTGAGCTGCGGGCTTGGACCGCTTAGAGATGGACCCTCTGATGGTGGCGTCATAGGAAACATAGAACTCCTGTACAATCTCCTCACTATAGGACCTTGGGTTACTTGCCATCCACTCACACTTGTGCCTTCGAAAGAGCTCGTGGATGACTAGAGATGTGTGGAGGCTACCTATGAAAACACGACGCTCCTCTGTGATCAATCTATCCATCTTATCATGCTCATTCAGCATGTGAGCATCTGAGTAAATCTAGAACTGGCCATCCACACACCACCTGTTAGGCTCTGTAGCAACCGCTGGAGGCTTAGAATGGAGGGAGGGGGGAATATGACATCCTCTTTTACTTTCAGACTCATACGAAAAGGTGGTGCTGCCTTTGGGGCAAGAGTCAGAGCCAGATGGGGACTCTGAGCTAGCCGGTGATCCGATCGGTGTGGCCCCCTCATCTGATCGGGGGTAGTGACCACTTCAGAGCTCACCTGTTTGGCTCGATTTCGTGTAGGACGTGGAGCAGTAGGACAGGTCCTAGTGCGAGGTGGAATGTACTCCCCATTTGTATCCTCATCAATCAGCTTGAAAGAGGGAGCAACAAATTTTTATTTGCCTTTTCCAGCGTAGGTCAGAGCTTGCTTCGGGGACATGGTACCTATGGAAGCTTAGTTGCTACCAAAAAAATGCAATATTACATATGGAATAATATTACAACAAGTGTCGGACAAAAACCAAAAGATAAAAAATACCTTTGACGGTACCTAAACTATCAACAAACGGTGGGTACCGATGATTCATTGATGGAATGACGGTCCGTGGTTCCCCTCAGTAGGTTAGAGTACCCAAAATTGGGTCTCAGATCTGGAAACCACGGATGTGCAGAACGGTTCATCGATGGAACGACTGACCATAGTCCACACCGTGGTTCGACACTTAGTGAAAAGTGTGTGTGCTACTGGCCCACGAACCCGACCTACGGTCCGTAGAATGGCCTATGTTCCGTAGATGGGGTCTCATGGGTAAGTTTTGTGCTAGGTTTCAGATGGTTCCATCTTTCATGCCTTTTATTTCAACATTTACAAACAACATAGGCCAACACATGCATTTCAACAAGTAATTTGGTAGTTAATAATCCTTAGGATTCCAATTTCGCAAAATTTTATAGATTATCACACTGAAACCTCAGAACCCTAAGTCAAAACTTCCAATTCGGCCAATTAACACGAACTATTCGGTTTTAATTAACTACACACTAACATACCATCATATCAAGGGCGTTTACATCATACAATTTATCATTTAAACATGAAACTTACAACCCAAGGTCAAGTACCAACTTTGAGACTTCATGATACGAACAATGAATAGTGAATTAAAAGTTAAGGTGAAGTCGTTTACCCTACAAGTAATCGAAGTGGGTGAGTGTGATGATGCAATAAAATCCTTAGACCTTTTGCTAGCCCTTTGACACCGAACCCGAACTTGCAATCTTTTGGGGAAGAAGATGGGTGATTTGGGAGAGAAAAGGATTTATGCGAATTGGGGGATAGATGTGGGTATAGATATGGGAGTTATGAGAGTGATATTTGGGATTTAGAAGGTTAAAAAATGGTTTTGGGGGCGGGGGGGTAATATGGACGTGGGAAATGTTTAAAAACTGAAAAGTTTTATTTTATAAGGGGTCCGGGTCGGGTCAGACAAACCCTAGTTTTGGACCCACGAGACCCTATCACGGTCTCTGGGTCGACCGTAGGTCTGGTCCGTAAGTCACTCTGACACTTAGAAAATTCAGAACACTTACATAGGGTCTACAGACGCCATTCACTATCCGTGGATGGGCCAACGGACCATCGATGGGGTTCGTAGACCATTGCACAACTATTTTTCTGCCGATTTTGCCTTTCGTCCATGCACACTTAGCAACCATTAGGACTTTCTTTGAACATTTTCTTAACACATTTTAGACACAGACCCTATTCTATATCTTGACAACACTAGGACAAAAATAAAACACCTTTCTAAAGAGTTACAAAAATTAAAATAAAAGACGAAAACTCCTAAATCGAAAAGAAAAACCTATAGTTGGCTAGATGGTACATCTTGGGTTGCCTCCCAAGCAGCGCTTGATTTAACGTCGCGTCACGACGCAGAAGCCTTGATTACTCAAACTTTATCAAGATAGTAGGCCTCAATCACTTCTTGCACGCTCTCCGATTTCCCCATGTAGACTTTGATTATTTTCCCGTTCACTTTGAATCATGTTCCTCCTTGTTCTCGAGCTCGACCACTCCATTTGGAAATACTTGAGTGACTTAGAATGGCCTGATCCACTTGGAGTTAAGCTTGCCAGGAAACAATCACAGCCTTGAATTGAATAAAAGCACCAGATCACCCAAAACAAATTCACGCTTTTCAATCTTTTGATCATGATACTTCGTCATCTTCTCCTTGTACATGGTTGAACATTCATATGTTGTGAAACTCATCAAGCTCATTCATGTCACTCACTCTTTGGCTCGATGCGGCTCCCCAACCCAAATTTAACTTCTTTAGCGCCCACATAGCCTTATACTCTAGCTCTACCGGTAAAAGGCATGACTTCCCATATATAAGTTGGTAGGGGGGCATACCTATGAGAGTCTTGAATGCGGTGCGATAGGCACATAGAGCATCATCAAGCCTTCTTGACCAGTCTGTTCTATGGGCATTCACAGTCTTTGCAATGATTTACTTTATCTCTCAGTTTGACAGTTCAACTTGCCCACTAGATTGCGGATGGTAAGGAGTAGCTACATTGTGACGGACTCCATATTTTTCGAGCAACGCCTTGAACAACTTATTTCAAAGGTGGGAACCTCCATCGCTGATAATCGCCCTAGGTGTACCAAATCCGAAGAAGATACTCTTTTTTCAGAATTGCGGTGACACTCTTACCCTTATTGTTTGAAAGCGCAATTGTTTCAGCCCATTTCGATATATAGTCAACTGCAACAAGAATATGTTTCATCCCATGGGAATTCACAAATGGACTCATGAAGTCAAGTCCCCAAACATCAAACAACTCAATCACCAATATCGGATTCATTGGTAGCTCTTGCCTCTTTGAAATTCCTCTTTCCCTTTGGCAACAATCACAAGACTTGGCGAAACATCTTGGTGGATTGTAGGCCAATAATACCCACACTGCAAGATTTTATGAGCAGTCCGAATACCACTATGATGCCCACCAACATGTGATGAATTACACACCTCTAGTATACTCATCATCTCGACCTTGGGCACACGTCAACGAATAATCCCATCCGCACAAATAAGAACAAGTAAGGCTCATCCAAAAAGGACTTCTTCACATCATGCATAAATTTTTTCCTTCGGTGAAATGACAAATTTGATGGAACGAGATCACTTAGTAAGTAGTTAGCAAAATCTGTGAACCAAGGAATAAGATCATAATAAGCAGCCAAAACTTGTTCGTCTGGGAATGCATCATTAATTTCAGCCCCATCTCCTAGCTTGAGCATAACTTCCTCCTCTAATCTGGACAAATGATCGACAAGTTGATTTTTTGTCCCCATTTTGTCTTTCACCTCAAAATCGAATTCTTGCAGCAATAATACCCATCTGATCAACCTCGGTTTTGCATCCTTTTTGTCCATCAGATACCTTAATGCAGAATGGTCAGTATGCACTATGACCTTAGTACCAAGCAAGTATGATCAAAATTTCTCTAATGCAAAAACCACAGCAAGGAGTTCATATTCAGTCACTGTATAGTTCTTTTGAGCCACATTCAACGCTTTGCTGGCATAGTAAATCGGTTGAAGAATATTTTCTCACCTTTGTACCAATATCACACCAAGCACCACTCCACTCGCATCACACATCATTTCAAACGGTTGTCCCCAATCCAGTGAAATAATGATAGGTACAGAAACTGGCTTTGATTTCAACTCTCCAAATGCTCTCAGCCAAGCATCATCAAAATCAAAGTTACACTCCTTTTCGAGCATTTTGCACAATGGGTGTGCAATTTTAGAGAAATCCTTGATAAACCTTCGATAGAAACCTGTATGCTCAAGAAAACTTCTAACACCTTTTACAGAGATAGGTGGTGAAAGCTTTTCTATTACCTCAACTTTAGCTCTGTCAACATCAATACCCTTCTCAGAAATCTGATGACCCAGAACTCTCCCCTCTTTCACCATGATGTGGAAGTTTTCCCAATTGAGCACAAGATTGCACTCTTCACACTGTTTGAATACCTCAGTCAAATGCATCAGACAACCATCAAATGAGTCACCTACCACAGAGAAATCATCCATAAATACCTCAAAAGTGTACTCCATCATATCTGAAAATATCGACATCATGCAATGTTGGAATGTCGCTCAAGCATTACACAACTCAAATGGCTTCCTTTTGAAGGCGAAAGTCACATAAGGACTAGTGAAGATGGTTTTCTCTTGGTCTTCCGAAGCTATGGAGATCTTATTGTTGCCCGAATACCCAACAAGAAAGCAATACCAACCCTTACCAGCAATGCGCTCCAACATCTGATCCACAAATTACATCGGGAAATGATCTTTTTTTGTCCAAGCATTCAATTTGTTGTAGTCCATGCATACTCTCCATCCGGTCAGTGGCCTCATCGAAACAAGCTTGTTTTTCACAATAGGGACCATAATAATCCCACCTTTCTTAGCTACACACTTAACATGACAAACCCAACTATTATCTACAATGGGGTATATGACTCCAACATCAAACCATTTGATGATTTCCTTTTTCACTACCTCTTGCATAGACAAATTTAGTCTCCTTTGATGCTCGATACTAGGCTTTCTGTCCGGCATGAGTTGGATATTATGAGAACATATTCCAGGAGGAGTCCCAATAATGTCCGCAATAGTCCATCCAATAGCCCGTTTGAACCTCTTTAACACATACACCAATGTCTCTACTTGTACCTCAGTCAAATTGGCCGCAACGATTACCGGTAAAGTACCATCTCTTCCCAAGAATACATACTTCAAATGTGATGGTAGAGCCTTAAACTCTAATTTTGGAGCTTGATCCACAAATGGTTTTGCAAGTGGAGAGTTGCGATTCTTCATATCTACCTCCAATTTCTTTGGTTTTTAAAGGAATTCAAACCTATCAAGTGCAGCAACTAATTCATCATAGTCTTCAATACCATAATCCTCAAAATTCATTATTACCGCTACCATTTCATCAACACCCAACCTCTCTTCAATAGACACATCAGAACCTCGCTCCATAATATGATTCACCACTGATACTGACTTGAGATCGCTTTCCTGCTTCATAGACCTACAAATGTTGAAAGTTACCTATTCATTAATTAATCGAAACTTCATCTGCCCTCTCTTCATGTCGACCAAGGTGCACCCAGTAGCAAAGAATGGTCTCCCTAGGATGATAGGAATCTCAAAATCAATCTCGCAATCAAGTATCACAAAATCCTCCAAAAAAATGAACGACTCCACTTTCATGAGGACATCTTGGAGAACACCAATGGGCTTCTTTACAGTTCTATCAGCCATGAGTAGTCGCATCACAGTCGGTTTTGGAGTCCCTAAACCCAATTTCTTGTAGATGGACAATGGCATTAGATTAATGCTAGCCCAAAATCACACAACACCTTCGAAAAATGCAACAACCCAATGGTACAAGAAATAGTGAAAGCACCATGATCCTCTTTCTTCTGCACATGTGACCTCGTAGCAATAACACTGCAATGATGTCACCTTTCATCATTCTCAAAACTGACGGCCCTCTTCTTAGTCACCAAATCTTTCATAAACTTTGCATACCCAGACATTTGATCCAAAGCTTCTATCAACAAAACATTGATGGAAAGCTGTTTCAACATAGCAATGAACCTGCAGTATTTTCCTTCTTTGGTCTTCTTCACCAATCTCTGTGGAAATGGTGATTGAGGTCTAGTCATGGGAACAACTTTTTGAGTCACCTCTGTTTCATTCTCTATAGCATTCTTAGACTCTCCAGTAACCTTAGTCTCTTCATCATCTCTTTCTTCCACAATTTCAACCTCAGACGGTATAGGGGGATCAATGGTATGTTTACCTTCACGAGTAGTGACTGCCATACAATGTCCATCATTCTTCAGATTCTGGATGGTGTTGCTAGGAAGTATGCCAGGCTGACGTGAGTTTACTGTAGTGGACAACTAATTAAATTGTTGCTCAAGTTGCTTTATAGACACTATATGGGCATCAACTTTATGACCAATTTCAGACAAGTCATTCTGCATCTCTTTCACATTCTCATCAATCCCATCAAACTTCTTCATCATCTTCTACATCATATCTTCAATCCATGACATACTACCCCCAACTTCTCTATTGCCAGATTCCTGATTTGCAGGTGGAACTTAAGGCCCAACTCTCTCATTTTTGTTGCCATAGTTGTTCCAATTGTAGGTGTTGTTGCGATTGTAGTTACCATCCCGAACATAGTTACCCTCTCGATTGTAGTTACCATAGTTCCGACCTTGGTTTCCTTTCCCTTGGCACTAATTATCCTAGTTGGAACCTTGGGACATGGTTCGAAAACCCCCCGTTTGATCATTTACCAAATAAGCATCCTCCTCATAGTAGCATTCCTCAGCTGGTGGAGTTCTAGTTAAGCAATTTACCGCATTCACCTTTTCTGCACCTCCTCTCATATGTTTCAACACCAACCGAAGTTCTGTCTTCATCCGAGACATCTCCTCACGAATGTCATCGGCAGATTGACTAGGTACAGCTTGAACTGCAAAAGTGCTTCTTCCAGTGTCTGACTTTCTACTGCTCCATGCTTTATTATTTTGAGAAATCTTCCCAATTTCTCAGCGATCTCCTCAAAAGTGCACTCAGCATATGATCCTCCAACAATAGTATCCAGCACAACATTACCATTGTCATCCTGACCTCTGTAGAAGTACTCCTTCAGTGACTCATCATCAATGCGGTGATTTGGAACACTTCTTATGAATGCAGTGAACCTATTCCACGAACTGCTCACAGACTCTCCAAGTAGTGCCACAAAATTGTTCAGTTTGTCTTTGTGGTTCAGCTTGTTGGACAACGGTAAATACTTTACCATGAACACCTTACGCAATTGGTCCCATGTATGAATTGAGTTATACGAAAGCTCAGAAAAACACCCTGCAACATCATCCGTCAATGATAGAGGGAGGACTCTAAAACCTATGACGTTCATATCCCACTCCTGTTGTCCCACACAACTTTTGCAAACACTTCTCAACTTGCCCATGTGCCCATGTAGATATTCTGAAGCTAGATTAGGAAACAACCCCTTTGTTGTAGGCATCTGCATTAGACTGCTGGTCACCACAAATGTATGCCCTGGAGGTAAATGAGGGCGAACAATAGGTCCTTCTGATTCAACTGTATTGAAGTTGACCCTGTATTTATCACGCAACCTCGATTCTGGCGGATTCTGTACCCTTAAAGCATCTCTAAGTAGATTAGCACCATGATCCTGAGCGTGCACATTAACAACCCCAGGAGGCTGCAATTCAACTTCATCACCTAGATTCTCTCCAATTAGATTGACTTGGACCCCTTGATTATTCAGTTTTATCAATGTTTTGCTCAACTCTGGATTGTAGGGAGTCAATGGTTCACCTTGACTCCGTGTACTTGGCATACACTACAGTAGAAGCCTGTAGAAAACAGAAATAAAAGAGAATGAAAAATTAGGAAATAATTGACTAAAGTTAAATAACGTAGTTAAACTTAATCTAAAAGCCTTATTCCCCGACAGCGGCACCAAAATTTGATACGCTTAAATTACACCTCTATTAAATAAGTATAAGCGGTCATCATCAAATAAAGAACCCAACTTGTAGGTTGGGGTCGATCCCACAAGGAATATGGTGTATATACTTTACTAACCCTTACCTTTACCTCAGATTAGACATCACTTCAATGTATGACTTAGTTTACACCCTCGCACCAATTGACATTAGACTATTATATAGTATCCCACTAAATCACTTGTTGATAATTATTTTCTCATTAACTACCTCCTTGGTCCGGCAAGTTGCAACAAGGCATGTTCTAACGCGTGCACTCGTTAGAAAGACTTCTAAGCAAAATAATTACCAATACATGCATCAACAATATTCAAGAATTACTTAGTTATTATTCATACGTTGTTAATTGCTCATGGTTCCCACAACTCTAGTTATGGATTTAGCTACTCATGCTTGAAAGAACACAATTCATGTTTTGATAATAAGAATTCATGAACTTACATTTAGAGAAGATGAAACCCAAAATCTCTAATTGAATTTTAAAGCGAAAATCTTATAAACCGAAATCTAGAATTCAAATTGCCAAAGTTTGCAAGTTAATTCCCAAAGAACATACCAAGAACTAAAAGTAAACAATAATATCTAACCCCCAAAAATGAGGTTTACATACCTTATTTATATAAAAACATGTCCTAAATAAAAAGGAAACAAAATAAGGAAATAAACTTCTGGAACGCGGCATCAATCGACGACTAGACCTACGGACCGTGCGTCGACCTACGGTCTGTAGGTCACATTCCGTTGGTCAACATTTAGAACGTTTCAACAGAGACTGGAACCTTCACTCTTAGATCATCAACGACGGACTTGCAGGACGGACTGTGGGCCGATCAACAGTCTGTGGGTCCTCTTCTGTGGCTCCACGCTTAGAACTTTTCATTAGGTACTAGAACTTCAACTCTCTGAAATCATCGACGGATGTGCAAGATGGCCTGTGGACCTACGGGGCGTCAGTCACTTTGTAGTTCCACACTTGGTCAGAATTCCCTGATAATCCATCCACGCCTGCCCAACAATGGATCGTCACAGGACCTACGGTCCGTAGGTCACTCTGTTGGTGTGTACTTCTGTAGAATTTTAGTTGTCATCTCACTCAACCACGTCCAAGCCTATTTCCTACAAACATACACATAAAACATTATTTCTAATACAAAATGGCCCTAAACACACACAACTCTTCAGTGAAATGTATCAAAAACACCATAAACTCACGGTATGTGAGTTTCTAGCAAGAAATGAGGTTGCTTGTTTCACATGGTTAGTAGCCTTCCAATCTGTTTAACACAAGGTAATCTACAATAAAATGTACCAACTTATACAATAGGTATTGCATGTATGGAGAATATTAGGTAGGAAACAACCCACTGTCTTTTCACTGTTAAAAACTATTGTTCTGTCGAAATACTGATAATTATATGAAGTTATAGCTTGAAACTAACAGAAGTTTGTATGAAATATATATTATGCAGGGATTACTGAAACATGTCTACTTGGGTAAGGAAATGTGGTTTTTAATATACAACTTCTCTGCTGATTTAAAGTTCTCTCATACTTCATTCTTGAATTGTTTCCTAGTAACAACAAGCTTCAATTGGACATTTTCAACAAAAATTTGAGTCTTATTGGGGGATATAACACTGCACGCGCTGCTTCTAGGAACAACATAGTAATTAGATTTTGAGTTTTATTAGCGAAGTTATAACGGTACTATTTACTTTGCTAAAATCGGATTGTATGGAGTTAGATTTCCTTATTAATTTCAGGGCCTATATCATGCTGCATTTAAATTTAAAGGACTTGGTGCATATATCAATTTCAATGATAGTGATGATTACCATTCTCTAAACTCTAAAGCGATGTGTGTTATAAACAACTATTGAGCCATTTAAGTATGAAATTTTTTTTCTCACTCAAAAAACTGAATTTGAATCATTATTATTGTCTTGTGATTGGTATGTAGATGTCGAGCACATCAAAGGAAGAGTTTGTGCAAATATTTGATATATTAATGTCAGAGCACTTATGCATGTCATGTATTATCTTTTGTTTTAGTTTTTATTTCAGCTTTGAAACCTGCTTCGAAGGGTAATGCTAATGAAATATGACTCTCATTCCATGGAATAGTAACTTCACAGTTGAATAGAATTAGTTCTCTGATAAACAAAAGCTTATTTGCTTGCTCATAATTTTTTTTTTAGTTTTATTCTAAAATGAAGCTTATAAGTTGTCTGAAAAGCTTTATAATGAAGAAAATAATAGAAAATTAGAGAACTGAAGCCAAAGTGATTATCGGAAACACGATAAAATATAAATGTTGGGCCTGTGCGGTTGAAGTCAACTTATTGAAAGAATTTCCCAAACGGAACAATGTTGGAGTTAAGATGACATCTTGTTGGGAAATCATGTGAACATGGATAAAAAATTAATATGATTATATGCTTAAGTATTGCAAATATTGCAAACTTCAAGGTAGAGACATGATTTTCATCGAGGGTGTTCAAAAGGATAAGTAAGCACACTAATAGTATCCACAAATAAGTGGATCGGGGTGGGTCAAATATAAACGGGTGAGATTCAATATAAGCAACTAAATAAAATTCAACTCTACCTCAACACAAACAATAAAATCGAGGAACTATGTGCTTGATATAATATTAAAATGAGTATGAGAGTATGTATTTTTTAAAATATTAATTATGGTCTTGTCTCCATCATTGTTATATGTATACGTTACTAGAATACATACTCGCGTGATGCACAAATAATTTTAAATTTTTTATTTTTTATTTTTTATTGTGATATCTTGTCCTAGTACATTAAATCATATCACCTTATAAAATTTCAACTATCGTATTGTTCCTCATTAATGAATTGTAATCCCTTCCCCTCCCCCCCCCCCCCCCTCTTCTCTCCCTACCCCACCCACCTCATAACTAATTCTATGTGAATAGACACAACGAATTAATTTTATGTTTCATATATTATAATTATTTTTATTATTATATTATTCACTATTTAAAATTATAAAATTGTTAGTATTTATTTTTATTTGCTTATCATTTAGATTAGAATAATTATTAAATAGCTTTATGATTAATATAAAACATATACGTTTATTGTGTTTACTCGTGATTTTTTAATTTTTATTTTATTGTTCACATCTCTCTAATTTAAAATTTTATGGACAATAATATGTATATTATCTAACTATTTCATTGTATTCTACAAATTATTCAAAATATTCTCCCCACCCCTCTACCCCTTCATTTTTTAACTATATTTTTATTACTTTTCGATAATCTAATTTGAATGAACTTTTTATGTTACACGTCATAAGAAGTTAAGTGTTTTTTAAAATATATAGAATGCTTAGTTAAATTTGCTACTTAAATTCTATATTTTAATGTGTCGGTATATATAGACTTTAGTTATATGATATATATATTTTATGTCTTTTCTTGTTATACTTGAAAAAATCTTTTCTCATCTAAAATTATGTCCTTCAACTTTTCTTACATTATAATTTATAATTTGTTTCCTAGTTTTGTCCTAACTTAATAGTTATTGCATTATTCATAAATTAGTTTCCTTAGATTAATATGTAAGGTTTTAATAGCTTGTCACTTTATATTATATTTTTATGGTGCGTAAGATATTAATAGAGATATCAGTTAGTTATATCTACTTACATTTTATAATGGAAAATTTTTGTACAAAATGAAATTAAAATTGATAAAATTCACTAATAAAGTTAGTGATCAATAACTAAAAAAAGAAAAAGTAAGCTTAACATTATAAATCATTGTAGAAGTATATGTAAGAGAGACTAAGGAGGTAGAACTCCATTACAATTCAAATTTTATTTAAATTTGAATTCAAATATCATTTCAATTATTTTTTTAAAAAAAGTCTTTTTGTCACTCATACTTATCGTTGATTTTTTTTTTAATTTTTTTTTTTCATAAGTTATATATTTGAACGAAGAGAAATATTTTAAATTAATAAGATAGTTGGATTTCCCCCCTACATTCTTTGTTTTTCTCATTTATCTTCATTTCTTTTTTCTTTCTTTCATTTGTTTGTTTGTTATTTATTATTATTATTATTATTATTATTATTATTATCAGCCATAAAACTATATAAAAATTTGTATATATTTCGATTCGGATTTATTCCTTGAATTCGGTTGTTAACAAGCTAGATTGAAGATGACTGCGCGGACTACCGCCAGTCTTCTGAGATCCTGAAAGTTGGTATCAGAGCCTAGATGATTACCTTAGTTAACCAAGTGTAAACCTTGAAGAAACACCAATAACTACAAATTTATATCTTCAAAAACCAACTCCAAACGCAGCTAATATAAGGGAAAAATGATTGCCATGTGTAGGGATTACGTTTCTAGGCACGGGGGAATAGTTTAATGGTAGAAATCGTCAAAAACTAACCTTCATCATGCTAAACTCCATAGGAACCCTCTCTTAAGCTTTCTCTCTGGTTTGTAACTGAAATGGAATATTATCATGGCTTAAAACGTTAAATAACCCGACATACCATATTTTTGACCCTACCCAGATTTTGCCCCGTCAGTCCCTAGTAAAACCCTCATAACCTTTTGCTATAATGTCGGTTTGATATGAGGTTTTATGCGTTGCAAACTAGACTCATAGGCCTTTGATTTAATGGGTGATAGGCCTTCTAACTCTTTATATATTGAGAGAAAACATCCAAGACATTTGACCCAAATTTTAGACAAATCTTTAAAAAGGAACGTACAATAACTTTCGCCAACTTTTCTTTTGCCACTTACTTAACTTCAATCCTTGATATTCAACCCTTGAACACTTAAAATATGACATACCACATCATTTTTAATTTATTACTCACCCTCCTTGTCTTTCCGCGAAGATACAAGTTAATTTAGACGTTTTGGAAAGTTGGGGTGTTACATAAAAATATCATTCATAATTTTCTGAAATTCAAAAGGAGCACTTCTCAAACCAAATGGCATAACATTCCATTGGTACTGTCCAAACCGGACATTAAGAGTTGTTCTATAAGAATGCTCTTTAAATATTTGGATTTGCCAATATCCTGATTTTAAATCAAATTTTGAAAATATATTGGCGTCATATAATCTTGACAATAAATCCCTTTTGTACCAGGTTATCAATTTCCTTTTTGCAGAATTCTACCATTTAGGCGTTCATCTGACAAGGACGCGATTTAGTAGGAATATCATCCTCGAAGAAATTTTCTTGATGTGGAAGAGTAACAATATGCTTTTTCCGATTCCAAAAAGCACTAGGATGATCAACACAAATATCAATGGCAATTTGTTCAGAAATCAATTTAATTTTTTCTTATACTTTGGTGGATTTCAATGTATTAAACCTATTCATACTAAACAATTCAAGTTGTAGAAAATCAACATTCTTTTTCTTCATATCAATTAAAGCATTAATATCACGAGAAATCGGGTCAGTGATAAAAGTATAACTAATATTTTGGTCTTCATAAGCAGCCGAAAATCGTTTAGACTTTATTCTAGTAAACGGATAAATAACATTTATAAAAGGTGTTCCAAGTATAATTGGAGGGTATAACTGATTTTTAACCAAGAAAAAAAAATGCGTAATGCAAACTTTATTTTGGCAAATGCGAGTATTATGCAATTTATACTATATATCTAAAGCATGTCCCGAAGCAGATTTAACTAGAGCCGTCAATATGGGCTAGGCCTGTTGGGCCGGCCTGGCCTAACCCGGGATTTAATAAGGCTGGACTAAAAATTTTGGAGCCCATTTAGAAAAAGGGCTTTTTAGCCCGGCCTGAATAAGCCTGCTGATTTGTGGGGCTTGAGAAATATAGGTAGGGCCGGCCCGTGGGCTAATACAAATTAACTAAAAATATAATATAATATTAAAATTTAAAATTAAAGAGATCCAAACTCAAAATCTATTTAAAGTTTTTTAGGAAATCACTAAGTATAGAAGTTGCATCCACCATGAAAATGTCCAAACATTTGTTGCTACTCGAAACTGGTTACATGGTTTTTCTCAAACTGGTAATATATTTTTGTGTACATTTAAATATTATAATTCTCAATTTAGTTATTTTTTAATATTTAACTAATTGAAACTGCATATAAACTGCATATGAAAATGAAGATGTTAAGACAACCTCCCCACAAGTTGATTCAGATATGCTTGATGAAGATGATCATGAAGCGTAAGATATGCCATAGGTTTCATGAAGTGTTAGATACGCCATAAGTTTCATGATTTTTTAAGGAGTTTATTTTTTATATTTTTATGGTTGGAATATTGTTATATTTTTTGTGTTTTATTGAGATCATTGCAAAACAGTTAGGTTAATATTTCTATTTAGATATTTATACTTTTACTTGAAAAAACTTAATAAATATTATAAAGATAATTTTATTCGTGGATTTGATTAACAAGTATTAACATTAACACCATGTAATATTGTTTTATCGATATTTATGATAATATTTTTAAATTAAAATTTATAATTTAATTTAATAATTATAAAAATATATATAACTTTTTAAAAAGTGGGTTGGCCCGGCAAGCTTGTAGCCCACATACTTGTGGGTTGGGCCGATCGTTTTCTGGCCCACACCAAAAATGGGCTAGCCTGGCCTGGCCCGTAAAATGTCAAAGCCTGTATGGGTTAGCCCGGATGGGGTGGGCTAGCCCATATTTACAGCTCTAGATTTAACCATATGAGTAGTTTATTCAAACTTCTTAGTAGGTACAAGACTTTCTTGGATACAACTTACATCAACTCCACTATCAATCATAGCAACATTAGTTATGAAAAAATGATTATCAATTAATATGGTGCATTTAACATACCATTTATGAGCAATAAGTATTTGCATCATTCCTTAAAACATACCTTCTCTAGGATCCAGATTAAAAGGTTTTGCAAGAGTATTTTCTTCAGCAATATTTTTCCCTTTATTATTAATAGTTTCAATCTGAGTAAGACGATGATCAGAAATCATTTGATTTTGTTTAATAGACTTAATCTCATTTTTTAAATTCTCAATTTCATCTTTTAAATCATCAAAAGAAGAATTTCTTGTAGAAATAGTTTGTTTATTAAATCTGTTATTAACTTCAGACAAAGAATAAGGAGCAAAATATTCATATTCAAAATCCTTCCTTTTTTTTGAATTATTTGAAGAACTAGCATTGCTATTAACAACTAATTGAATATTTTTTCACGAAGATTATTATCAGTAACTTCTTTCAAGAGTTCTATCACATTATCAGAAGTAATAGTGTTGATATTCAAATCTTCAAATTAAGATTGCAGTTTATAAAAGAACTCATCATTTTAACATAAACAAGTATCACCTTGACAAGTATTACAAGTATTAGCATGTTGATTATCATTATGCTGATTATTATCAGATAATTCAGGCAATCCAATTTCTTCCTCTGAACTAGAATCAGAAGCATAATCAGATTCTGAACCTGACGTGTATAAGAAACTATAAATCTTATCATGAACCTCTTAATCAAGTTCTAAGGTTTTTAGCTTTTTAATCTTGCAATTGGGTGCTATGTGACCGAAGTTTCCACACTAATAACACTTAATCTTTGCAAGCTCCCGCCTAGACCTATTTTTGGTAAATCTATTAGACTTACGAGAGGGTTTTCTATCATCTCGATCTTCCTTAGATCTATGTCTTTGCTTAGACCTTCTATTTCTATAAGGTTCATCGCTATTGGAGCCTCTAGAATCTCTATGTTTGGTTTTCTTGCTATCAGCCGAAGTACTAGGTGAACCAAACTGGGTACAAAAATCTCCTAGCTAAGATTTTTCTCTGAGCTTATCTAACTTAGTTGTCTGAATAACTTTAATTCATTGCACAAATTTATCCCTTCTTGAGTGCAAACTCCTATTTGCTTTCCATAAGTATAATCCTATAAGAAATTTCTCCAACCGTATTCCTTGGAATCTTCCAAACTCACTCGGCAAGTAACAGGGGAAGGCCATCTATAAACTAAGCTTTCCAATGTTCATAATTGTTTTCGGGTAGTTCCAACACCCTACTCATATAAGTATCTTTATACCATCTAAATTCTCCCACTTGGACATTGAACTCAAGAAGGGATAAAATTGTTCAATGACTTAATGTTATCTAGACAGCTTAAGATAGATAAGCTCAGAGAAACATCTCAGCTAGGAGACTTTTGTACGCAGTTTGGTTTGCCTAGTACTTCGGCTGATAGCAAGAAAACCAAACATAGAGATTCTAGAGGCTCCAATCAGGATGAACCTTATAGAAAAAGAATGTATAAGCATAGACATAGATCTAAAGAAGAGCGAGATGATAGAAATACCTCTAGTAAGTCTAATAGATTTACCAAAAGTAGGTCGAGGCGGGAGCTCGCCAAGATTAAGTGTTATTAGTGTGGAAACTTTGGTCACATAGCACCCAATTGCAAGCTTGAAAAGCTAAAATCCTTAGAACTTGATGAAGAGGTTCATGATAAGATTTATAGTTTCTTATACACTTCAGGTTCAGAATCTGATTATGCTTTTGATTCTGGTTTAGAGGAAGAAATTGAGTTGCCTGAATTATCTGATAATAATCAACATAATGATAATCAGCGTGCTAATAATTGCAATACTTGTCAAGGTGATACTTGTTTATGTGGAAATGATGCATTCTCTTATAAATTGCAATCTCAATTTGAAGATTTGAATATCAACACTAGTACTTCTGATAATGTGATAGAACTCTTGAAAGAAGTTACTGATAATATTCTTTGTGAAAAAATTATTCAATTAGCTCTTAATAAGAATGCTAGTTCTTCAAAAAATTCAGAAAAAAAATGATTTTGAATATGAATATTCTGCTCCTTATTCTTTGTCTGAAGTTAATAACAGATTTAGTAAACAAACAATTTCTCCAAGAAATTCTTCTTTTGATGATTTAAAAGATGAAACTGAGAATTTAAAAAATGAGATTAAATCTATTAAACAAAATCAAATGATTTGTGATCATCGTCTTACTCAAATTGAAACTATTAATAATAAAGGGAAAAATATTACTGAAGAAAATACTCTTGCAAAACCTTTTAATCTGGATCCTAGTCAAGGTATATTTTTAGGAATGATGCAAATTCTTACTGCTCATAAATGGTATGTTAAATGCACCATATTAATTAGTAATCATTTTTCCATAACTAATGTTGCTATGATTGATAGTGGAGCCGATGTAAGCTGAATCCAAGAAGGTCTTGTACCTACTAAGTATTTTGAAAAAACTACTCATATGGCTATATCTACTTTGGGACATGCTTTAAATATAAAGTATAAATTGCCTAATACTCCCATTAGCCAAAATAAAGTTTGCATGCCGCATTTCTTTTTCTTGGTTAAAAATAAGTTATACCCTCAAATTATACTTGGAACACCCTTTATAAATGGTATTTATCCGTTTACTAGCATAAATGCTAAAGGATTTTCATCTACTTATGAAGACCGGAATATTAGTTATACTTTTATCACTGACCCGATTTCTCGTGATATTAATGCTTTAATTGATATGAAGCAAAAGCATGATGATTCTCTACAACTTGAATTGTTTAGTATGAATATATTTGATACTTTGAAATCCACCAAAGTACAAGAAAAAAATTTAATTGATTTCTGAACAAATTGCCATTGATATTTGTGCTGATCATCCTAGTGCTTTTTGGATCGGAAAAAGCATATTGTTACTCTTCCATATGAAGACAATTTCTCCAAGGATGATATTCCTACTAAATTGCATCCTTGTCAGATGAACGCCGAATTGGTAGAATTCTACAAAATGGAAATTGAGAACCTGTTACAAAAAGGTTTAATAAAACCTTCTAAATGACATTGGTCTTGCACTGCATTTTATGTTAACAATGCTGCTGAAAGAGAACGAGGTGTCCCCAGGTTGATTATAAATTATAAACCTTTCAACAAGAATTTAAAATGGATTAGGTATCCTATTCCGAATAAAAGAGATTTATTGTCAAGATTATATGACGCCAATATATTTTCAAAATTTGATTCCAAATCAGGATATTGGAAAATCCAAATATTTAAAGAGCATTCTTATAGAACAGCTTTTAATGTCCCATTTGGACAATACGAATGGAATGTTATGCCATTTGGTTTGAAAAATGCTCGTTCTGAATTTCAGAAAATTATGAATGATATTTTTAACCCCTATTTGGATTTCATCATTGTATATATTGATGATATTTTGGTTTACTCAAAGACTCTTGAAATTCATATTATGCATTTAGACATTTTCAAAAAAATATTCATACAAAATGGTTTGATAATCTCTAAACCAAAAATGATTTTATTTCAAACAGATGTTCGATTTCTAGGAAATCATATTTCTCAAGGAAAAGTCACTCCAATACAAAGAGCAATAGACTTTGCCTCAAAATTTCCTTATGTTATTACAGATTCAACTCAATCACAATGATTTTTGGGAAGTCTGAATTATATATCTCCCTTTTAGAAAAACTATTTCATGATTTGGCCCCCTTATATGACACGCTAAAAAAGGATCATAAATCACCTTGGACTGATAGTCACACCACTTTGGTAAAGAATATTAAACTTCAGGTTCAATCTTTGCCTTGTTTAACTCTTGCTAACCCAGCTTAGCAAAAGATTATTGAGACAGATACGTTGAATATTGGTTATGGTGGAATATTGAAACAAATCATTCTCCATGAAAAAAATGAATACTTGATTAGATTTCATTCTGGAAAATGGAGCTGTACCACCCCGGAAATTCTATGACTTAAGTTAGAGCCTCACCTTATGAATAATGACTTAAAAATAGTTAAAATGATGTTTCTAAACCTAAATTAATTCAATTGAATTGGTTTGGGAGCGTAAGAGTCTAAACGTCAAGAAACGACCACGACGTACGGAAACTAGAGAAGAATATGTTCTAGTGTGTCCTCAGGTTTTTGGGCAGGTTTGGGTGTGTCGTATGATGGTATAATCTTGTAAAAAGGTTTAAAATGGGTAAATATATATTCATAGGTTCAAAATGTTTGAATACGACTCCGGGGGTCAACCTAAGGGGCCCCGAGGAGGACCCTAACCTTGGCCAAGCAAGCTGCCAAGGCACCTTGCAAATTGCACTTGGTGGGAATAGGTGCGGTTCGCGGCCTTGCTCCCCCAAGGAGCAAAAATCTTTTTCGCGACGTGGTCATGTCACGAACTCTACCGTCTCGAAATTTAATTCCAAAAATCTTGAGGGAACAACTCCGCGTCGCAGACTTGCTCCGCGACGAAAATGCAGAAATTCAACAATCAATTTTATTTCATTAAAGAGTCCAACTAAGTGAGGGGTATTTAGGGTACTTTAGGGGACGTGTATATAAAGATTTTTAAGTCAATTTACCACACTTTTATCAGTCAAACACAAAACCCCAAAGATCTAAACCTAAAGTTCCTCCTTCTCTTTACTCTCTCTCTCTTCTCAAGAACTCCATTGAAGAAGATTGGAGCTTCAAGAAGAACACCAACTCTCCAAGGTTGCAACTCAGATTTTTGTGGTTAATTCGTCAAAAATTTATGGTTGCTTATCACTCTTAGGATTCCTTTCCCCAAGAGGCCCCTTCAAGATGAATTTCAAAATCTCCAATTCCTAGGTTTCAATCCAAAAAATGTGGGTCTTCTTTATAAACTGAAATTGATGTTATAAGCTGACTTTGATAGATGGTATATGAACAATTATGGATGAATTTATGTTGTATTGGTGGTTTCTTGAAGAATTCCCTATGAGACCCATGTATCTCTTTCTTTTCCTAATTCTAACCCTAATTTGTGTTAGATATTGATTGAAGGCTGTGAATTGAATGTGATGTTATGTAATTCAAGTTTGTATGATGATTCTACCATAGGTTATGTATCATTTCTATGAAATTAGGGTTGAGTCTTTGAATGAAACCTTGAAGGCTATGAAGGGAATATGTCAATTGCTTATATTGATGTTGATTATGTTATTACTTCATGAATTACCTTGTATTATGTATTGGTTATGAATTACTTGGTGATTGAAGTATGGATGTCCCACGAAGGTCAAGAAGGTATGAATGTTGGTTCTTCTTTGAACTCAAGTATGAAAGGTGAATTAATTAGATTATAATGATGCTATACCTAATGTGTTGTTGTGGTGTTGATGACCTAGTTTCCTCATCTTTAACCCTCTACACTTGAATTAGCTATGAAGTATGTATGTATATTATGGTATGTTGCTATATGATTGAAATGTAGTTCTCATGATTGTAGTGTAATGTAAAGTGCAAGGTTTACTCACTTGCTAAGTGTGTCTAAAGTGAAAGGATTGTTACTTTCTTATGAACACATATGAGCTATTATGGTAAGATGTCTACATAAGGGGCTATTAAAGTCTAATGTGAACTTATGTGATGACTAAAGATGATTACAAAAGGGAATTAGATGCTTAGCACCGAATGGGCATGTAAATTAGATGGGGGTCTCACGTTTAGTAAGTCTGGCTCCGCACATGGGTTTCCACACGTTTAGCAAGTTAGGATTACGTACGGTATGTGTTTTCTCATGAGATGGAAACCCCCACGTTTAGTAAGTTAGGGTTTCTAGAAGCAATCTCCGTGACCCTTAACTATGTGTCCACATAGGACTCTAGCTTAGTGGATCCACCTAGATAGCTATGTACGATTGGTTACACCTTAAGCAAGTGTTAACCCGCTCTTTTTGGTGTGGGAGTAGAACACCGGATTCCATGTAGCTCTCATGGTTTATGTCGGTTATTGCAATATTTCCCTAATGTAAAAGTAAATGAAGGTATGAAAAATGTGAACTCTTACTAGGGCTTTCTTAAGGGTTTCTACATAGTGTAAGGGAGGGTATGGGACTTCTCTTGCATATTGCACTTATGGGATCCTAAGAGATGGTTGTGGTAGTGTTCTCTTATGATTATGATTATTATGACTTATGTATGTTGAAGCTATGTTATGTATGATCATTATGAATGTGGTAAGTTTTGATGAAATATGATCTTATGAATGTATGCATGAAGTGGTTTCTTAATGTGATACTTGGCTTTGAGTAGGGTTATGGGATTTTATTCTTTGCATTGCACTAGTACTAATTGGGTTGTCTACATGTCGGGATGATATTATGTTGGTTTGGACTATGATGCTTACTTGCATATTGGATTTACTTGGTAAAAAGCATGTTTTGACTAAATGTCCTTTTATGCATGTTTCAATGGTTTTTATGCATAGTAGCCATACTTAATACGTTTGTTCTACTAACCCATATTTTCTTCCTTTTTCCAAACATTTAGGTTCGGGCCGTTGAGGAGTCAAGCTTACTTTTCAAGACACTTTAATGATTTGGAGACACTATCTTTATGGGGTACATGTGGATGTGTTTACCGACCACAAGAGTCTTCAATATGTTTTTAGCCAAAAAGAATTGAATCTCCGACAAAGGAGGTGGTTGGAACTCTTAAAAGATTATGATATGAGTGTCATGTACCACCCTGGAAAAGCAAATATGGTTGCGGATGCTTTGAGTCGTATATCTATGGGTAGTGTGTCATATTTGGAATAAGAGAAAAGGGAGTTAGCCCGTGATGTACATAGGCTAGCCCGGTTGGGTGTCCGACTTGAAGATTCCCTAAAAGGAGGTGTCATGGTCCGTCATAATTCCAAGTCATTGGTTATTATTGACCTGAAGTCTAAGAAACATCTTGACCCTATTTTGATGGAACTAAAAGAGTCAGTTCTCAACAAAGCAACATAAACTTTCTCTCAAGGAGAAGATGGGGTGCTTAGGCACCAAGGGACATTATGTGTGCCGGATATGGATGGCCTAAGAGAGACAATCTTAGAGGAGGCCCATGGGTCTCGATACTCCATCCATTCGGAAGCCACCAAAATGTATCGCGACTTACGTGAGATTTATTTATGGAACGGAATGAAAATAGACATAGCAAATTTTTTGGCTAGGTGCTCAAATTGCCAACAAGTCAAAGCCGAGCCCCAACGACAGGGAGGTCTAACTCAAGATATTGATACCCCTACTTGGAAGTGGGAAGAGATCAATATGGACTTCATGGTAGGTTTCCTCGAACCCGTAGGCAACATGATTCCATTTGGGTCATTGTGGATAGATTGACTAAATCAACCCATTTCTTTCCTGTCAAGGTTTCTTATTCTACGGAAGATTATGCTAAGTTGTACATTAAGGAGATTCTGAAATTGCATGGGGGCCTGTTGTCGATTATTTCGGATAGAGGTGCCCAATTTACTTCCCATTTTTGGATGTCTTTCCAAACTAGGCTTGCTACTCAAGTAAAACTTAGTACCGCATTTCACCCTCAAACGGATGGTCAAGCGGAACGCATCATCCAAACCCTAGAGAACATGTTCAGAGCGTGTTTCATTGACTTCAAAGGTAATTGGGATGACCACCTACCTTTAATAGAATTTTCCTATAACAATATCTACCACTCGAGTATTGCTATTGCACCCTTTGAAGCACTTTATGGTAGAAGGTGTCGATGTCCGGTTGGGTGGTTTGAAGTAGGTGAATTTGCTTTTCTTGGTCCCGAGGTAGTCTATCAGGCTACGAAAAAAGTTCGACTTATAAGGGATAGGTTGAAAATGGCTCATAGTCGGCAAAAGTCTTATGCCGATAATAGAAAGAGATATCTTGAATTGGATGTAGGTGATTGGGTCTACTTAAAAATCTCACTCATGAAGGGGGTGATGAGGTTTGGTAAGAAGGGGAAGCTTAACCCCCATTATGTTGGGCCTTATGATATCTTGAAGCGTGTCGAAAAGGTTGCTTATGAGTTGAAATTACCCATCGAATTGGCCCTGGTTCACCCGGTGTTCCATATTTCTATGTTAAAGAAGTGTATAGGTGACCTGATGTCCATTCTCCCTCTAGAAGGTTTAGAGGTGAATGAGAACCTTTCTTATGAAGAGGTTTCGGTCGAAATCTTAGATCGACAAGTTAAGAAGTTGAGGAATAAAGAGGTTGCCTCCGTGAAAGTCCTATGGAGAAACCACCTAGTTGAGGGCGCAACATGAGAGGCCGAGGCCGACATGAAGTCCCGCTACCCTCATTTTTTTCCTCTTACTCCTAGCCAAAGTTGAGGTCAGTAGTCTCTCTTAGTTAGGTATAACTTGAAAATCATGTGTGTTGATGATTATGACATGATTTCCTTGTATGTGCATATTTTTCTGAAAATTCATGCTTAAAGTTGTATTTTGAGTTTTCATGAATTTTGTCTCATGGTTAAAATTGCACCCATAGATGTTGTGTGATGTTGTCTTCATGAGAGTTGTAATGAGCATGCTTGATGTTGTCTTGCTAAAGAAATGTCCTGGTGATAGCTTAATATATTTGTTGATGCTCATTGAATATGGAGAAGGTAGTTCCTCCTATACTTATGTGAAGTAAAGAGTTTTGAGCATAGTGATGTTGTGGATTAAATTCCTATATGATATGATGATATGATGTTGTTGATGTGACTGCTTGTTGTGCTGCTAGTATGAGTCATTGTCTCCCTAGAAAGAAGTCCAAGTGACATTTGTGGATGAATGTTCCTTAGGGGGGGATATTGTAACACCCTGGAAATTCTATAACTTAAGTTAGAGCCTCACCTTATGAATAATGACTTAAAAATAGTTAAAATGATGTTTCTAAACCTAAATTAATGTAATTGACTTGGTTTGGGAGAGTAAGAGTCTAAACGACAAGAAACAACCACGACGTCCGGAAACTAGATAAGAACATGTTATAGTGTGTCCTTAGGTTGGTATAATCTTGTAAAAAGGTTTAAAATAGGTAAATATATGTTCATAGGGTCAAAATGTTCGAATACGACCCCCCAGGGCCACCCTAAAGGGCCCTGCGGAGGACCCCAACCTTGGCCAAGCAAGCGGCCAAGCAAGCGGCCAAGGTAGCTTGGAAATTGCACTTGGTGGGAATAGGTGCGTGTCGCGGCATTGCTCCCCCAAGGAGCGAAAATCTTTTTCGCGACGCGGTCGTGTCACGGACTCTACCGTCTCAAAATTTAATTCCAAAAATCTTCAGGGAATAGCTCCGCGACGAAAATGAAGAAATTCATAAATCGATTTTATTTCATTAAAGAGTCCAACTAATTGAGGGGTATTTAGGGGACGTGTATATAATGAATTTTAAGTCAATTTACCTTATTTTTATCACTCAAATGCAAAACCCCAAAGATGTAAACCTAAAGTTGCTCCTTCTCTTTACTCTCTCTCTTCTCAAGAACTCCATTGAAGAAGATTGAAGCTTCAAGTAGAAGACCAACACTCCAAGGTTTCAACTTGAATTTTCGTGGTTAATTCTTCAATAAGGTATGGTTGCTTATCACTCTTGGGATTCCTTTCCCCAAGAGGCCCCTTCGAGATGAATTTCAAAATCTCCAATTTCTAGGTTTCAATCCAAAAAACGTGGGTGTTCTTTCTAAAGTGAAATTGATGTTATAAACTGACTTTGATTGATGTTATATGAATAATTATGGATGAATTTATGTTGTATTGGTGGTTTCTTGAAGAATTCCTTATGAGACCCATGTTTCTCCTTCTTTTCCTAATTCTAATCCTAGTTTGTGTTGGATATTGATTGAAGGCCATGAATTGAATGTTATGTTATGTAATTCATGTATGTATGATGATTATACCCTAGGTTATGTATAATTTCTATGAAATTAAGGTTTAGTCTTTGAATGAAGCCTTGAAGGCTATGAAGGGAATATGTCAATTGCTTATATTGATGTTGATTATGTTATTACTTCATGAATTACCTTGTATTAAGTATTGGTTATGAATTGCTTGGTAATTGAAGTATGGATGTCCTACGAAGGGCAAGAAGGTATGAAGGTTGGCTCTTCTTTGAACTCAAGTATGAAAGGTGAATTACTTAGATTGTAATGATGATATACCTAATGTGTTATTGTGGTGTTGATGACCTAGTTTCCTCATCCTTAACCCTCTACACTTGAATTAGCTATGAAGTATGTATGTATATTATGGTATGATTGCTATATGATTGAAAGGTAGTTCTCATGATTGTAGTGTAATATAAAGTGAAAGGTTTACTCACTTGCTAAGTGTCTCTAAAGTGAAAGGATTGTTACTCACTTATGAACACATATAACTATTATGATAAGATGTCTACATAAGAGTCTAGTAAAGGCTAATGTGAACTTATGTGATGACTAAAGATGATTACAAAAGGGAATCAGATGCTTAGCACCGAAAGGGCATGTAAATGAGATGAGGGTCTCATGTTTAGTAAGTCACGCTCCCCACATGGGTTTCCTCACGTTTAGCAAGTCCGGATTACCTACGGTATGTGTTGTCTCATAAGATGGAAACCCCCACAGTTAGTAACTTAGGGTTTCTAGAAGAAATCTCCTTAACCCTTAACTATGTGCCCACATAGGACTCTAGCTTAGTGGATCCACCTAGATAGCTATGTATGAATGGTTACACCTTAGGAAAGTGTTAACCCTCTCTTTTCAGTGTGGGAGTAGCACACCAAATTCCATATAGCTCTCATGGTCTATGTCGGTTATTGCAATGTTTCCCTAATGTAAAAGTAAATGAAGGTATGAAAGGTGTGAACTCTTACTAGGGTTTTCTTAAGGGTTTATACATAGTGTAAGGGAGGGTATGGGACTTCTCTTGCACATTGCACTTGTGGGATTCTAAGATATGGCTGTAGTAGTGTGCTCTTATGATTATGATTATTATGACTTATGTATGTTGAAGCTATGTTATGTATGATCATTATGAATGTGGTAAGTTATGATGAAATATGATCTTGTGAATGTATGCATGAAATAGGTTGCTTAATGTGACACTTGGCTTTGAATAGGGTTGTGGGGTTCTATTCTTTACATTGCACTAGTATTGTTTGGGCTGTCTACATGCTGGGATGATATTATGTTGGTTTGGACTATGATACTTAATTTGTGTGCATATTGGATTTACTTGGCAAAAAGCATGTTATGAATAAAATGTCCTTTTATGCATATTTCAATGGTTTTTATGCATAGTAGCCATACATAGTACGTGTGTTGTACTAACCCATATTTTCTCCCATTTCCCAAACATTTAGGTTCGGGCCGTTGAGGATTCAAGCTTACTTCTCGAGACACTTGGAGTTGCTTCCCCAAGATGGTGAGTCCTCAAGTCCGAGGACAAGACCCTATGATCTAGCTTCTATGTTTAGTTCTTAGCTTATATTGAAAGACATTGTTGTACTTCCTATTTTCAAGACTTCTTATTGATGTAAGGGCTAAGTCCCATTTTCGATACTTTTATGTCTAAATGGTGCATTGTGACGATGTTAGACTCTATTTTTCATGTATGAAGTGAAGTTGAACTTCCAAAGTAAAAGTTTTAAATTTTTCGTGATTTTATTCTATGATACATGTTATGACGAATGTTAAGGGCTTGTATAACACCTCTTCGAGGTCGAATACGCCGAAAATAACTAGAGGGTGCTCTCGGGTCGTTACAAACTTGGTATCAGAGCATAAGGTTGAGAATAATGTAGGATTCATGTCACAAGATACCACGTCGAGTACAGTCTCGTTCATAGGTGTGAAGCACGCCACACTTATGAATGAGAGGCTACGAGATGCATTGGAACTTTCACTCTTTTGTTTTCCATAGTCGTGCCTAAGAGTCTTAACTCTATTGAGTCCTTTTCTTCTAATCCTTCTTTTGTGCTTATGGTAACTTCCCGAAAATTCTATGACTTAAGTTAGAGCCTCACCTTATGAATAATGACTTAAAAAAATTTAAAATAATGTTTCTAAACCTAATTTAATGCAATGGAATTGGTTTGGAAGAGTAAGAGTCTAAACATTAAGAAACGACCACGACGTCCGGAAACTAGAGAAGAATGTGTTCTAGTGCGTCCTTAGGTTTTGGGCAGGTTTGGGAGTGTCGTATAAAAGTATAATCTTGTAAAAAGGTTTAAAATAGGTAAATATACGTTTAAAGGGTCAAAATGTTCACATACGACTCCCCGGGAGCCACCCTAAGGGTCCCCGAGGAGGACCCCAACCTTGGCCAAGCAAGCTGCCAAGGCAGCTTGAAAATGTACATGGAGGGAGCATGTCCGCGTCGCGGAATAGCTCCACCATAGGCCAAAGTTTTGGTCCGCGTCGCGGACATGTCGCGGACTCTACTACCTCAAAAGTTAATTTCCAGAAACTTGTGGGAACACCTGCGCGTCGCAACTTGTTTCCCGACGAAATTTGCGAAAAGAAAACTCAAGTTTGAATTGTTTAAAAGGTCCAACTAAGTAAGGGGTAGTTTGGGTACTTTGGGGAATTATTATAAACAATTATTCTACCTATCTTAGGGTATTTTAAGTTGCTTAAAACCCCAAATCCTAAAATTAGACCACATTCTTCAAATTGACCCTTCCTTCTCAAAATAGATTCTCTCAAAAACTCCATTGAAGACCTTGATGAAGCTCAAGCTAGAAGATGGGTTTACAACTGATTTCTTCTTCAATTTCATGGGTCTTCAATAATTAAGGTATGGTGACTCTTGATTCTTGAATAACCTTTCATTCAAGGAGTTCTATCAAAGATTTTCAAAAGTGATTCAAAGACCAAAATTCCCAATTTTCAATCTAAACATGGGTTCCTTGTCAAACGATTTTCTAAATCATTCTATTGATGAATTAATGTGGAATTAATGTTTTTAAGACAATTTTTAAAGGAATTCTTGAACAACCCATGATCCCCAAATTCTCAAAAATTGGCCTATGATGTGGGTCTTTGTGAATACGATCTCTATTGATGAAATTATGTTTAGATTAGATTGTATTGATGTTTCTTATGATTATCTATACTTATTCATGTTGAATTGTTAGTATATTGATGAGTTGAGGATTATGGCCTTATGAGCAAAGTTATGGGTTGATCCCTCTGTTTATGGAATTGTACTTAGACTATGCTTACGATATTGAATTACGTTGTTGATTCCTATTGCTACCTATATCAATTGATTATGAATTGTTGAGGATTGATCCATGGTGATCATGGCTTGGAGAATCGGTAAGTTGACCTAACTTCTAGTCTATAGTATGAGAATTGATGTTGTGTGGTTTGATCCACTTATGGTGGAGGTGTTCACTTCTTGTCTATCTATGCATGTTGAGATCATGGCCTTGAAGGCAATAGATGTGAAGTGAATTGATGATTATGATGCCTATGTTTATGAAGTTATGCTATGAAGGTTATGTATGAAATCCTCAATGCTAGCATGATGTTTAAAGTGTGTTGATGATGAGGAGTATAATGTGAATGATAATGTTAGGGATAAGGTGTGGTCTACATGATTGATTATGTTAAGTACTATT
>JAKRZT010001987.1:0-27340 GCA_029582215.1 Solanum sparsipilum
AGTGGAACAAAAATATTATAAAAATTGAATTATCAAAATGTCCATAAAATATTGAATGACATCAATATCCTTCTATCAAATATTATTCCTACGATAATATTGTACAAGAATATAAATATACACTTCGTTCAATGCATTAGGCTACTGAAATATATATATATACACGAAAATACTCATTAATATTTTGTCATTTATTTAACTCCTATTTATGTTTTTTTTCTTTCTAAAAAGTAAGTATATCTTCTAATAAATATAAATAAATAATAATATAGCAAATGAATGACCTAGATAAATTAAAAGACATGGAGTTATGTGTATTCAATTTCTGTAAATGTGTTATCTTTCAATTCCTAATGCAAAAAGTAAACATCTCTTTGTAGTAATAAACATATGGAGAATTGGAAAAGTTACTTGGTATATTCAATGTGGAGTAGATTATTTTGATCAATTCAATACAATATATTCATTTTCTAAATGATATATATTGTGTATATGTAGTGAAAAATCACAAGACAACTATTTCAATTCATCAAATTATTAGATTATCAATCCTATTTTGTGTAGGTGACATTTTTTCATATTCATTTTGTGTTTGTGTCTCTCTTTTCTACTTCTGTTTATGCTCTATTTTTCTATTCACATTATAAGTTATTGTCTTTAATTCGACTAATTCATATATGTTTTCTGATTAGTTGAAAGTTCATCTTACTTGGGTACACAAACGTTTGTATCATAGTTATTTCACCTCTTGCAACATAGAAATTTGTCATGAAAATATCAAATCAGGTAAGATTACTTTCTTTTTAATTATAACTTCTTGGAGTATCATGAAACTGTATATTCTTGTTTGTGTAAATTTTGGTTAGGAATCAATTTACATATTTTAACTAATTATTTTTTGTTAAATTCACAGATAATAGAACTAATAATTTTAAATTAGGCAAGGGGTACACGTACCTATAATAATTATGATTTATATACATCGATTAGATATTTGAGCAATTATTATTTTTATCACTAATAATAACTATTTTTTTTGTTGGTGTACACGAAAAAATTGACAATGATCCACTAGCTATCATAAGAAAGGTATGTGTTGATCGAATTTATGTGTAATTTTTATAAAACACAATTCACATTCAATATCAACTTCTTGACCTGTATGTGATTGTAATAAGGTGGAGACTACATTTTCTTAGAAAGAAGACAAAAATTTTAGAACATGAAATATTTTTAACCAATAAGCGACACTTAAATTATGTGTTGTGACATATTAAAAAAACTTTTATCAAGTTGAATACTTGATATATTAAAAAAATATAAAATTAAAATTGTTTGAATATTACTTATGAAATTCATTTTATAGCAATATTTCAACACGATATACCTTCTACCGATAATAATCTTGATTGAATAGGCTCACCATTTATTGATTTGATCTTGTATATTTTCTCTTCAATTACTATGCAAGTTATTGCACAATGATCATCTACTATACATCTTAAGGAAGACATAGATTGATCAAATATCTATATAACTTTTGCAAAACACTACTCTCATTCGATAATAACTTCTTAATACATATGCAAATGAGAAAAGGCGGAGACTACAATTTCTTAAAAAGAAGATGAAAAACTTAAAACAAAAATATTTTTGAAATCATATTTGACATTTAAATTATGAGTTATGACATATTAAACAAAAGTAATTTTTATCAAATTGAATACTTGATATATTATAGGAATTGCATAATTGAAGTTATTTGTTTGAGCTTGTATAATTGTAACACACCGGAAATCTAACGACCTAAGCTAGAGCCTAACTCATAGTCTAATGTCCTAAATAGGATTAAAATGAGGATTTGAGTCTTAAATAACTTCACTAAGTTAATATTAAGGTGTTAATGCCTAAACGTCAAGGCATGACCCCCTCGACCCCCCGGAGGGTCCTTGAGGAGGACCCAAGGGAAGGTCCAAAAAGATGTAAAATACAGCATGAACCACGATTGGGCACCCACGAGTCGTGGGTGGAACCACACTTTGTGGTTAGGAGGCGTGGGTCGAGACTTAGTCTCCCCAAGCTTGTCCCCCAATTCACCCTCTCTGATCCAAACCACGCACATGCAGGACGGGCCGTGGTTCCATGCACAATTCGTGGATGGGGTTCGAGGATCACCCACCTGCAAAAGATGGTTTGGGTTCGGCCAAGGGAGGGGTGTTTTCGTAAATTCTATTTCATTAATTAAGGGTAGGGATGGTTATTATTAGTTATTTTGGGTATATTTAAGTACTTTTAACTATTAAACAACCCTTTAACCTCTCATAACTCACAAAACTCAAAACAAAAATCAACTTTCCTCCCAAAAATATTTCTCTCTCTAAGAAGAAAACCTACATTGAAGAACAAGGTCAAGGTAAAGCTAGGGGTTCAAGAACAAGTCTTTCCTCATCAATTTGTTGTGGAATTCGACCTAAGATATGGATGCTCTTCATTCTTGGGTAGCTATCCCCCAAGAAGTCCCTTCAAAGTATGTTTTTAAGACGTCCAAAACCAAGGGTTTTCATCTATATGGGTCTTCTTACAAAACGATTTCAATTATTTAATTATGATTGATTATGGTTGATTAAGATGATTTATGGTTAGATTAATGGTGTATTATTGGATTTTGATGAAAATCTCTCTTGGACCCATGATTTCCCATTCTTCCGAAATTGTGAACTATGTATGGCTTGATTGATGATGAGAGCTTGACAATTGATTATGTTGTTGAATCATGAAATCCCCCTATCTAATGTGATAATTCTTGAAGTTAGGGTTGATATTGATTCCTAGCCTTGAAGGGCAATAACTATGGTTTATATATGTTGATGAAGATTATATATGAGTTCATGATTTACTTAGATAATGATGACCCTATGACTTGTGTAATTTTGGTATTGATGTGAGATCTTTCTTCCCCCTACCCTTACACTTGATTATGCATTAAGTATGTAGGTATGTTATGATAAGCTTGATTGTGTTGATTGAAAGGCTATTCTTATTAAACACTACGAATGTTGTGTGAAAGGTTTACTCACATGTTGATGGT
The DNA here is from genome assembly GCA_029582215.1 of Solanum sparsipilum. Classification (NCBI taxonomy): domain Eukaryota; kingdom Viridiplantae; phylum Streptophyta; class Magnoliopsida; order Solanales; family Solanaceae; genus Solanum; species Solanum sparsipilum. The sequence goes on from JAKRZT010001987.1 coordinate 3,089, forward strand.
TCTAAGGTTGAAAGGACATTCTCACCTAATGAATCTATGAGCTCTTATGGTATTATGTTGGTTGGGTGCCTAGTGCATTCTCTTGTGAACATGAACTTAAGTAAAGACATAATATGACTATTAAAGGGAATTATGCTTAGCACCGAGCGGATATGAACAATAAGATGGAAGCTTTTACGTTTAGCAAGTCCGGTTTTCCAATTTATGTTGTCTCATGGGATGGAAACCTTTTACGCTAGTAGTCCGGGTTTCTAGTAGCAATCCCTATATCCCATAACTATGTGCCCACATAGGGCTTTAGCTAGTGGATCCACCTAAACGCTATTATGAAAGTTCTACCTTAGGCAAGTAGGACACTTCTTTTCGGTGTGGGGGTAGAACACCGGATTCCATGTAGCTCACATGGTCTATGTCGGTTAAGGCTAAACTTCCCTATATGATATGAATATGAATATGAATTATGATAAGAACATGGACTTTAATTATGACTTCTTAAGAGGCACTACTTAGTATGAGTGGGGGTATGGGACTTCACCTATGCATTGCACAAGTAGACCTTAAGAGGGGTTATGGTGAGGTTCTCTTACGTTATGAAGACTTATGAATTATGTATGAAAGGTATGTATGAATGTTAAGGTTGAATTCAATTGATACAAGATATGAACAAGAATGACTCATTACTTATGTATGTTGGATATCAATGAGGTAAAGTAAGATATGTATGTTGTTGGTGACCTAAATGTGGTACTTAGAATTTGGTAGGGTTATGGGATCTTACCTTTGCATTGCACTAGTATGGCTTTAGGTTGCTTATATGTTGGTTTGGCTTATGTTCTTCTTAAATGTGCATTATGGTTTTCAAAACTTGATAAAGGCATGATTTCAACTAAATTTCCCGTTTATGCATGTTTTAAGGATTTTGTGCATGGCTTCCATACTTAGTACATTATTTGTGCTAACCCATATTTTCTACATTCTATGAGTGTAGATTCCGGTCGTTGAGAAGTACTACTTTCTTCAAGTGAAGCTTGGGTTGAGTATTCCCTAGGCTTGGTGAGTCCTCAAGTTCAAGGACAAGATCTTATCATTTCTTAGCTTTTGTGTACTTTCCACTTTGGAGACTTTATTGATGTAAAGGGTTGTTGATCCTATATGTACTCTTTATGTACTAGATGATGATTTAGACAAGTCTAGATTCTTATTTTCATCTATGAAGAAGAAGTTGACTTCTATTGTAAAAGTTTTAAATTTTCCGCAATTATTCTATGTCTTTATGTTATTATTATGCTAAAGGATTGTATGAGACCCCTTTGGGGTCAAGTACGCCATGTTACATCTAGTGGGGTACCCTTGGGTCGTGACAAACTTGGTAATCAGAGCACAAGGTTATAGAATGATTCTAGGATGATATCTCATGAACCACGTCCAGTAGAGTCTTGTTCATAAGTGTGAAGCGCGCCACACTTATGAATGAGAGGCAATAAGATGTTTAGGAACTTTCACTTCTTTCATTACTCCTTAGTCGTGCCTTAGAGTTTTAACTCTATGAAGTCCTTTTCCTAACTTTTTTCTTGTGCATATAGGAATATGACTACAAGAAGAGCGGCCACAAGAAGAGTGGAAGAGGAGATTGCTAATGAGGGAGTTCCTCCCCACTGTCCTCAAGGTCCTAATGAAGAGGGGGCTATGACTAATGTGGAGATAAGGACGACTCTCCAAACATTGACTCATGCTTTAATAACTCAAGTCATTAGGGATGATAGAGTTCAAGTGAACCCTAATGCAAGTACAACCGCTTCAAGGATTAGGGATTTCATAAGAATGAATCCCCCTACATTCTATGGCTCCAAAGTGGATGAAGACCCATAAGGGTTTATTGATGAAGTGTTTAAGGTGCTTGATGCTATGGGTGTGTCTCCAAGAGAGAAAGTGGAACTATCCGCCTACCAATTGAAAGATGTGGCTCAAGTATTGTATGAGCAATAGAAAGATGAGAGAACCGTGAGAGCGGGCCCGATTGATTAGGGAGTGTTCAAGTCAGCCTTCCTTGATAGGGTTTTCCCACTAGAGTTGAGGGAGAGAAAGATGCAAGAATTCATCAACCTTCACCAAGAAGGTATGAGTGTGAAGGAGTATAGCCTTAAGTTCACCCAATTGTCTAAATATGCTCCAACCTTAGTGGCGGACTCTAGGGCCAAGATGAACAAATTTGTTATGAGAATATCCGACTTGGTAGTCAATGAATGTCATTCGGTAATGCTCATTCCAAGTATGAATATTTCACGTCTTATGGTTCATGTCGTACAAATTGAGGAACAAAAGCTCAAGCAAATGAATAGAGAAGTAAAAAGGGCAAGGACCGATTATGGGAGTTCTTCCGAGGGTAAGTTTAAGGTTCAAGGTAAACCAAGGTTCAAGAAGAGGTTTTCCAACCAAGGCTCATCTAGCACTCCAAGGGTCAACAAAGATAGGGTGTCTAACCCTAAGCCACATGGAGGTAATATTGGTAGCTCTTATGTTGAAAGACCTAGTTGTGCAAAGTGTGGCAAGAAACATGAAGGCAAGTGCCTAGTTGGCACGGATGGTTGTTTTAATTGTGGTAAGAACGGTCATATGAAGAGAGATTGTCCCATGCTAAATGTTCAAAGGAGAGAGGGCAAGCAAGTCCCTCCAAGTGGCTCAAATTTCTATGCTCCCAAGAAGAACCGTTTCTATGCTCTTCAATCCCGAGGTGACCAAGAGAGCTCACCGGATGTTGTTACGGGTATGTTGCAAGTCTTTTCCATTGATGTTTATGCATTATTAGACCCCGGTGCCACTTTATCTTTTGTTACACCTTTTGTGGCTATAAAATATAAAGTGCTCCCCGAAGAGTTACTAGAACCTTTTCCGGTGTCTACCCCGGTTGGTGACTCGGTAATAGCAAAAAAAGTCTATAAGAGTTGTCTTATTTCTTTGTCTCATAAAGTTACTTCGGTTGATTTGGTAGAATTAGACATGCTTGATTTTGATGTAATTTTGGGCATGGATTGGTTGCATGCATGTTATGATTCAATAGATTGTAGGACCAATTCCCAAAATAGCCAATTTTAGAGTGGAAAGCGGGGAATTCTATTCCTAGAGGTCAATTTGTTTCATGTCTAAAAGCTAGAAAAATGATCTCCAAGGGGTGCATTATCATATTGTTAGGGTTATGGATGTTGAGTCCAATGTCCCTTCTTTAGAGTCGGTCCCCGTGGTGAGTGAGTTTCCGAAAGTCTTTCCTGATGACTTGCCCGGCATTTCTCCCGAACGGGAAATAGACTTTGGCATTGATCTTTTTCAGATACACAACCCATATATATCCATCCCTATAGAATGGCTCCGGCTGAATTGAAAGAGTTGAAGGAGAAACTCAAGGACTTGTTAGACAAGGGCTTTATTCAACCAAGCATATCTCCATGGGGTTCTCCGGTATTGTTTGTGAAGAAGAAAGATGGGTCCCTTAGGATGTGTATTGATTACCGCCAATTGACCAAGGTCACTATAAAGAATAAGTATCCACTTCCTAGGATTGACGATTTGTTTGATCAACTCCAAGGGGCTAATCATTTCTCCAAAATAGATCTTCGTTCGGGTTACCATCAACTATGGGTAAGAGGGTGTGATATTACTAAGACGGCCTTTAGGACCCAGTACGGTCACTACGAATTTGTGGTTATGTCTTTTGGGTTAACAAATGCCCCGGCGGCATTTATGGACCTAATGAATAGGGTATTTAGGTAATATCTTGATTCATTTGTCATCATTTTTATTAACGATATTTTGATCTATTCGAGAAGTGAGGGTGAACATATGGATCATTTGAGGATTGTATTGCAAGTCCTTAAAGACCACCAATTGTATGCAAAGTTTAGCAAGTGTGAGTTTTGGCTAAGATTGGTTGCTTTTCTTGGTCATATTGTGTCGGGTATGGGTATTGAGGTAGATCCTAAGAAGATGGATGCGGTCAATAATTGTCCTAGACCTCTATCACCTACTGGTATTAGAAGCTTCTTGGGTTTGACTGGTTACTATAGGAGGTTTGTTGACGGTTTTTCCTCCACTGCTTCTCTGTTGACGGCTTTGACTCAAAAGAAAGCTAAGTTTGTGTGGTCGGAGGCTTGTGAGAAAAGCTTCCAAGAATTGAAAGATAGGCTTACATCCGCTCCGGTGTTGACCTTACCAGAGGGTACCGATGAGTTTGTGGTATATTGTGACGCTTCTTGAGTGGGTTTGGTATGTGTCCTTATGCAACGTGGTAAAGTGATTGCATATGCTTCAAGGCAACTCAAGGTCCATGATAAGAATTATTCGACTCATGATCTTGAATTAACGGCGATAGTGTTTGCTTTGAAAATATGGAGACATTACTTCTATGGGGTCCATGTAGATGTGTTTACCGACCACAAGAGTCTTCAATATGTGTTTAGCCAAAAAGACTTGAATCTCCAACAAAGAAGGTGGTTAGAACTTTTAAAGGATTATGACATTAGTGTCCTTTACCACCCCGGCAAAGCTAATGTATTTGCGGATGCCCTTAGTAAATTGTACATGGGTAGTGTGGCTCATGTAGAAGATGAGAAGAAGGAATTGGTTCATGATGTGCATAGGTTGGCCCGGTTAGGTGTCCAACTAGTGGATTCCACCAAGGGTTGATTCATGGTCCATCATAGTTGTGAATCGTCCTTTGTGGTTGATGTGAAGTCCAAACAACACCTTGATCCCATATTAATGGAGTTGAAAGAATCGGTTCTCAATAAGTTCATTGAGGCTTTCTCCTAAAGGGGAGATGGGGTGCTTAGGTACCAAGGTAGATTGTGTGTTCCGAATGTTGATGGCTTAAGGGAGCAAATTTTAGAAGAGGCTCATGGTTCGCTGTATTATATTCATCCGGGAGCCACCAAGATGTATCGTGCCCTATGGGAAGTCTATTGGTGGAATGGTATGAAGAGGGATATAACGGGTTTTGTAGCCAAGTGTCCGAATTGCCAACAAGTTAAGGCCGAGCATCAAAGGCCCAGAGGGTTGTCCCAAAATATAGATATTCCCACTTGGAAGTGAGAGGATGTGAATATGGATTTTATTGTGGGGTTGCCTCGTACTCGAAAGCAACATGATTCTATTTGGGTAATTATTGATAGGATGACAAAATCAGCCCATTTTATTCCCGTCAAGACTTCATTTTCGGCGGAAGACTATGTCAAGTTGTACATCAATGAGATAGTGAAGTTGCGTGGGGTTCCCTTATCTATCATTTCGAATCGGGGTACTCAATTTACTTCACACTTTTGGAAGGCATTCCAAAAAGGGCTTGGTACCAATGTAAAGCTTAGTATCGCTTTCCACCCTCAACCGGATGGTCAAGAGGAACGCACTATTCAAACCTTAGAGGACATATGTAGGGCGTGTGTAATAGATTTCAAGGGTATTTGGGATGACCATCTCCCATTGATTGAGTCTGCCTCAATAATAGTTACCACTCAAGCATTGCCATGGATCCGTTTGAAGCCCTTTAATGTAGGAGGTGTAGATCTCTGGTTGGTTGGTTTGAAGTAGGTGAATTTGCTCTAATTGGTCTCGAACTAGTTTATGAGGCCATTGAAAATTTTTGACTCATTAGAGAGAGGTTGAAAACGGCCCAAAGTCGGCAAAAGTCATATGCTGATGTTAGAAAGAGGGATCTTGAATTTGAGGTTGGTGATTAGATCTACTTGAAAATCTCACCTATGAAAGGTGTGATGAGGTTTGGTAAAAAGAGGATTCTTAGTCCCCGGTATGTGGTCCTTTATCAAATTTTGAAGCGTATTAGGAAAGTTGCCTATGAATTAGACTTGCCAAATGAATTGGCTCTGGTTCACCCGGTATTCCATGTTTCCATGCTTAAGATGTGCATTGGTAATTTGGTATCCATCCTTCCTTTAGAGGGTTTAGGAGTTGATGAGAGTCTATCCTATGAAGAGGCTCCGGTAGAGATTTTGGACCGGCAAGTAAAGAGTTTGAGAAATAAGGAAATGGCCTCCATTAAGGTTTTATGGAGGAATCACTTAGTTGAGGGTGATACATGGGAGGCCGAGGCCGATATGAAGTCCCATTATCGTCATCTTTTTGCTTCTACTCCAATCCAAACTTGAGGTAAGTAATTCCTCTTGAGTTTTTAGTGTTTTGGGACTCATGTGTATTGTATGAGATATCCATGTTTCCCTTATGTTGTGCATGTTCTTGTGAGAATTCATGTTTAGTATAAATTGAGTTTTCATGGATTATATGTTCCTCATGTTGATTTGCATTTTAGTATGATGATTGCACTCTTGACGTCATGAGGTGAAATGATGAACATGCTTAGTTATCTTTTGATGAAATGATATGTTGTCTCCATATTGTTGTGTTGAGCTTACTTTTAGTTAGAGAAGGTAGTTCCTCCTATGAACATGATTTATGTTGTATTTCATGCATATTGGGTTGGTAGATGTAGTTCCGACTTACTTAAATGGCATGGGCCATGTTGTGAAATGGAGTTAAAGTTTCCTCCTTTTAAATAGTGCATGAGGTGAATATTGCATTTATGAATTTTGCACATTTTTGAGGGTTCATGTGTGTTGGGCTGTAATTCTTGAGTTTCTAACTTAGTTTGGTGTCAAGATCATCATTCGAGGATGAATGTTCCCAAGGGGGAGATATTGTAACAGCCCAGAAATCTAACGACCTAAGCTATAGCCTAACTCGTAGTCTAATGTCCTAAATAGGATTAAAAAGAGGATTTGAGTCATAAAATAACTTCCCTAAGTTAGTATTAAGGTGTTAATGCCTAAATGTCAAGGCATGACCCCCTAGGACCCCCCAAGGGTCCTTGAGGAGCACCTAAGGAAAGGTCTAAAGAGCTGTAAAATACAACATGAACCACGATTGGGCACCCATGAGTCGTGAGTGGAACCACGCTTCGTGGTTAGGAGGCGTGGGTCGAGGCATAGTCTCCCCAAGCTTGTCCAACAATTCACCATCTCTGATACAAACCATGCCTATACAGGACGGGCCATGGTCCCATCCATGATCCGTGGATGGGGCCGTGGATCACCCACCTACAAAAGCTGGTTTGGGTTCGGCCAAGGGAGGGGTGTTTTCGTAAATTCTATTTCATTAATTAAGGGCAGGGACGGCTATTATTAGTTATTTTAGGTATATTTAAGTACTTTTAACTATTAAACAACCCTTTAACCTCTCATAACTCACAAAACTCAAAATAAAAATCAACTTCCCTCCCAAAAATATTTCTCTCTCTAAGAAGAAAACCTACAGTGAAGAACAAGGTCAAGGTCAAGCTAGGGGTTCAAGAACAATTCTTTCCTCATCAATTTGTTGTGGAATTCGACCTAAAGTATGGATGCTCTTCATTCTTGGGTAGCTATCCCCCAAGAAGTCCCTTCAAAATATGTTTTTAAGACTTCCAAAACATAGGGTTTTCATCTATATGGTTCTTCTTCCAAAACAATTTCTATTGTTTAATTATGGTTTATTATGGTTGATTAAGATGATTTGTGACTATATTAATGGTGTATTATTGAATTTTAATGAAAATCTCTCTTGGACCCATGATTTACCTTTGTTCCTAAATTGTGAACTATGTATGGCTTGATTGATGATGAGAGCTTGACAATTGATTATGTTGTTGAATCATGAAATCCCTCTATCTAATGTGATAATTCTTGAAGTTAGGATTGATCTTGATTCCTAGCCTTGAAGGGCAATAACTAGGGTTTATATATGTTGTTGAAGATTGTATATAAGTTCATGATTTACTTAGATAATGATGATCCTATGACTTCTGTAATTGTGGTATTGATGTGAGATCCTTCTTCCCTATACCCTTACACTTGATTATGCATGAAGTATGTAGGTATGTTATGATAAGCTTGATTGTGTTGATTGAATGGCTATTCTCATAAAACACTATGAATGTTGTGTGAAAGGTTTACTAACATGTTGATGGTTCTAAGGTTGAAAGGACATTCTCACCTAATGAATCTATGAGCTCTTATGGTATTATGTTGGTTGGATGCCTAATGCATTCTCTTATGAACATGAACTTAAGTAAAGACTTAATATGACTATTAAAGGGATTATGCTTAGCACCGAGCGGATATGAATAATGAGATGGAAGCTTTTATGTTTAGCAAGTTCGGATTCCCAATGTATGTTGTCTCATGGGATGGAAACCTTTTACGCTTGTAGTCCGGGTTTCTAGTAGCAATCCCCATATCCCATAACTATGTGCCCACATAGGTCTTTCATTAGTGGATCCACCTAAAAGCTATTATGAAAGTTCTACCTTAGGCAAGTAGGATACCTTTTTTCGGTGTGGGGGGTAGAACACCGGATTCTATGTAGCTCACATGGTCTATGTCGGTTAAGGCTAAACTTCCCTATATGATATGAATATGAATTATGATAAGAACATGGACATTAATTATGACTTCTTAAGAGGCACTACTTAGTATGAGTGTGGGTATGGGACTTCACTTATGCATTGCACAAGTAGACCTTAAGAGGGGTTATGGTGAGGTTTTTTTATGTTATGAAGACTTATGAATAATGTATGAAAGGTATGTATGAATGTTAAGGTTGACTTTAATTGATACAAGATATGAACATGAATGACTCATTACTTATGTATGTTGGATATGAATGAGGTAAAGTAAGAAATGTATGTTGTTAGTGACCTAAATGTTGTACTTAGCATTTGGTAGGATTATGGGATATTGCCTTTCCATTACACTAGTATGGTTTTGGGTTGCTTATATGTTGGTTTTCCTTATGTTCTTCTTAAATGTGCATTATGGTTTCCAAAACTTGATAAAGGCATGATTTCAACTAAATGTCCCTTTTATGCATGTTTTAAGGATTTTTTGCATGGCTTCCATACTTAGTACATTATTTGTGCTAATCCATATTTTCTACATTCTATGAGTGTAGGTTCCGGTCGGTGAGAAGTACTACTTTCTTCAATTGAAGCTTGGTTTGACTATTCCCTAGGCTTGGTGAGTCCTCAAGTTTGAGGACAAGTTGTTATCATTTCTTAGATTTTATGTACTTTCCACTTTGAAGACTGTATTGATGTAAAGGGATTTTTACCCTATTTGTACTCTTTATGTACTAGATGGTGATTGAGACAAGTCTAGATTCTTAGTTTCATCTATGAAGAAGAAGTTGACTTCTATTGTAAAAGTTTTAAATTTTCCGCAATTATACTATGTCTTTATGTTATGATTATGCTAAGGGTTTGTATGAGACCCCTGCGGGGTCAACTACATCGTGTTACGTCTAGGGGGTACCCTTGGGTCGTGACAATATTTCTCTTCAATTTTTGTGCAACTTGTCACACACTAATTATAATATTTTCAAAGTTCTCGTACCAATTAAGCATGAGATACATGGGCAACATACATGTTCAAGTATATATATATATAATGATGCATTCTGAATCACATCAAGGCCATTCACTAGAAGCCAAGCACGAGACCTTTAAAAGATGCAAGGATTATTCATGAAATTAGAGGTCCTCGAGATGGTGTTGATGGCGAACAACGGATTCCATGCCTTGAAGATTGCCTGGAGAAGTACTGACCCTTTTGGCGATCCAGAGCCAATCACCGAATAGCCCAAGGGCTTGGGTGCTGACCCCAGCTCGCCCAAAGTTATAAAACGTGGCTAGAACCAGGAATCAATCGGAACCATCGCCGAGTAGATGGGCGAGTCGCCAAGTAGATGGGCGAGTCGGAGAGTCCATTAGACTATCTCGAATTGGCTCGCCCATTAATTTTCGTGTCACTTTTGGGCCTGTTTACCTAAAACTATAATATCTAGTTTGGGTTCATTTTAGACTTAGACTATTTTTTGAATATTGAAGATTGAAAACTCATGTATGACTCTTGAGAGGTTGGTTATGCTTTTGGTGGACAATTATTTAGAAATGAGGGTTGCAAGGTGAATTCGATTCCCTTGAGGTCTTCGTAAGATTTAGGTGCTATTGTTGGATTTATCGACTGAGGTCTTTGGGTTTAATATACCCTTATGTTGCTTTTGATTTCCTCTTTGTGTGTCTATCTAATTATCTTTAATTTCTTGTTTTTTGATTTTCGCATTTTGTTGTAATTCCCTTTTGAGAATTACATCATTTGGTATCAGAGTCTTTCATTCCTACGATTCTAGTCTTGGGTTGTTACAAAAAAAGGTGTTCAAATTCATTTTTGAAGAAATTCCAAAATGGGTTTTGTTGATTTGAGTCTTGTTTGATGTTTTTAAGGTTGGATTAGTGTTCCCTAACCTTATTTGAATCTAGGTCTGAAATTTGAAGAAGTTTGGGTTACTATTGAAGATTCCACCATTGGAGACTTGAAGAAGGTCCAAGTGGTTTTAAAATCTGAAGGTTTTGGTTAGGAATTGAGGGCTAAAAAGTATTGGGCGTTGTTCCCTATATCAAGGAAAGCTTGTACCAAAATTTTCGTGAAATTTTGAGCTAAAAATTTTGAGGGTTAATTTTTGAGTCTTCATCTTGTTCTTGAGAGGTATTCAAATCTTCAAGAGAAGGAATATTCAAAAATTAAGGGTTTGATTTCAAAAGAAAAGAAAGAGAAAGTGTGTAAGTGTTTGTACAAGAGGAAATTTACCAAAAAGGGTAAATACTAAGTGAAAAAGTGCAGGAGGGACCACAAGAGTACAAATTCGGAGTTCTTCCGGAGCAGGAGTTGGAACATTAGGCTAGCTCGACTTTGCTCGCCTAGTCCACTCGATGCTTCGCCATTTGGGCAAGTTGATCGCCGATTTGCCTTGCATTGGCTGGGAGCTATTGGAACTTTCGGCGAGCTAAGCTTAGCTTGCCAAGTCCACTCAGTGCTTCACCGAACTGCCTTCCCCATCACTGAGTTGCCTTGGCAGATTGTAAAGTTTGGCGATCCCATCTTTAAGTTGGAGAGCTGAACTACACTTTTGGTGAAGAAAACAGGTCATTGGGTAATCGAAAACTCATTTTACGCTCCTAATCTCAGGTTCTAATTTCCTTGTTTTCATTTTCTTGATTCTCAAACGTTCTCAAGATCCCTAAACTAATTTTCAACTTGTGATTGATCTACTTGTTGATTATTGGTTCTTGAATTTCTCTTCTTTGTTAGTGCCTTTTCTTTTCGTGCTTTTATTCCTTTTACTTCGTAGTTAACTTTTTTATTCAAGTCCGTTTTACTCTACTCAAGTCGTCCGTCTTTCTTTACAACAAGAATCTATTCCAACTAAGAGTATAAATTGACACCTTGTAATCAACCGAGTATAAACAATTGTCAACCTTAGCTGCGCCAATTTAAGAGGCAATCAAAGGTGTGTAAGCACGAGTGATTGTGAGTTCATTTTACTAACGCTAATGTTGTTTGTTGTTTTGTGAGTTGTCTTATTGCTAGGTATAATGGAAACCGGAGGAGAAACACAACCACATACTGGATGGGTTACCTTGGAATCTCTAATGGAGGCGATAAACAATATAGGAGGGCAATTGAACACCGTGAGGAGTGATATGTCAAGGATGGAAGATAGCTTGATCAACATGAAGGGTTAACTCCACTAACTCTACACCACAAACTACATTTCGTGCTTTCACAAGTGGACAAGACCACAATAATACACCAATTATCACACCTGGAACCCTCCACCAAGCTTTGAACCCAACACCAATCCGTTTCGGTTTGAATAGCCAAAGTACCAACCAACCGACCATTCCATTTCCGGCTTAGTCATAAAGCTCCACCAACTCAAAACCGACTTACCAAACACCACTTAACCAAAATCTTCCCTACCAAATGCCACAACCACAACCAAATCCCGTGAATGAGGTGAGGAATGATGAGTACCAAGGAGAGTATGAAGGTGGAGGTGAGGAAGCGCCATGAAATGAGACTCCAAGGAATCGACCAAGAGGTCAAGTAGAGCAAAAAGGACCGGGAGGTAGATTGGGTTCCATTCCACATGGACGGAGACAATATGGAAACCACCCTCAAGGAGGAGAACAACGGGAAGTTTATGTTAATCAAGAGCATGGTCAAGAAGCTAGACAAGAACATGGTAAACGCTATTAAGGAGAGCATCAAAGAGGTTACTACCACAATGACCAAGGTGGCCAAGGAGGCTGAGATGTTAGTATCAACTCCATCAAGACTAATATTCCATCATTCAAAAGGGAATGTAATCCCGATGCTTATCTAGAATGGGAGTCACTTTGTGAAAGGATCTTCTAAGTCAATGATTTGACGGAGGTCAAGAAGAGTTGTTATGAAACTGCTCAATTTGAAGGGTATGTCGTAACATGGTGGGAATACATGAATAAGTATCACTTAGTTATTCAAGAAGGTCATCCTCCACCATGGACTGGATTGAAAGCGCTTATGAGAGTCAAGTATGTGCCGGAGAGATTCCGCCAAGAGTTAATTGCCAAATTGTACAACTTGAGACAAGGAAGTAAAAGTGTTGAGGCCTACTATGATGAGTTCCAAAACTTGTTTTTAAAGCTAGAATACGAAGAGAATGAAGAGCATGACCTTATTCGCTTCAAGGTAGGCTTGAACAAAGAGATCTCTTCTAAGTTGACTATTCACAAATCTACTAATTTGAGTGAGGTCGTTGAAGCGGCCGAGGAGGTATAAGGGGAATTCAAGGATGAGAAAGTACCTAAGCACAAGGGTATTTCATCTTCAAATTCTTGGAACAAGAACAAAATGGGAGCTCAAGCATCTTCAGGCTGGAAAAAGGTAAGGACTTCAAGAAGCCCTTCGAAGGAAACACTCCAAAGTACTCACCAAGAGGAGAAGGTAACAATGACCAAACTAAATTTCCTAAATGTGTTCAATGTCACAAGTGTAGGGGATGGGGTCATATGATGCGTGAATGACCCAATCGTTTAAATGTGCTAGTTCAATGAGAGGAATTATATCTTGGTGAAGGGGAAGAACAAGAAGAGGGTTGTGAAAAAAATACCCAAGAAGAGGATAAGTTTGAAGGTGATGAAGATGAGAAACAATATCCATGTGAGGCAAAAGATATTGTCGTTCCTAATGATTTGATGAGGAAGGTTCGAATTGAAGAAGCTCGGCCTCAAGAAGGAGAGTATAACGTTCATATATATATGGTGAAGCGAGTGATGATTAGCAAGGCCATGGATGATCCAATCCAAAGAGATAATCTATTTCACTCTAAGTGCCTTATCAAGGATAATGTGTATTCCTTGATTATTGGTAGTGGGAGCTGTGCAAATGTTGCTAGCACTGCTATAATGGAATTCTTGAAACTTCCTACCACTAAGCATGTTACACCTTACAAGCTTCAATGATTGAGTGAGTGTGGGGAACTAAGATTCCATAGACAAGTGTTGATCAAACTCAAAATTAGGAAGTACCAAGATGAGGTTCTATGTGATGTAATCCCAATGTAAGTTTGTCATATGCTACTCTGGAGACCATGACAATATGACCGTTCAACCAAACATGAAGGGAGGACCAACAAGTATTCACTTGTGTTGGATGATCATAAATATGTCTTTCACCCTATGTCACCCTCGCAGGTCACTAAAGTGTATAAAAGGATGAGTGAATTGAGGGAGAAGAGCATGTTGCAAGCCAAGAGTAATGAGGAGGAGGAAATGAAGAAGTTGAAAGTAAAGGCCCAAGTATTATTGGCCAATTACAAAGAGATAAGGGAGGAAGTAGAGGCCAAGAGTTATTTGATCCTTATCACTCATAAGGATCATGTGTTACAACTAACCAATCTCTTTCTCCTCTTCCCAATATTTCCTTTCTTTTGCAGGATTATGAGAATGTCTTCCCAAAGGATCTTCCAAGTTGATTGCCCCCTCTTAGAGGAATTGAACATCAAATTGATTTTATGTTGGGCTCACAATTTCCATACAAGCTGACGTATCGAAGCAATCCGAAGGACACCAAGGAGCTACAAAGACAAGTTGAGGAAATCTTCAACAAAGATTATGTGAAAGAAAGTATGAGTCCATGTGTCGTGCCGGTTCTATTGGTTCCAAAGAAAGATGGGACATGGCGCATGTGTGTTGATTGTCGAGCCATCAACAAGATTACAGTAAAGTATCGTCATTATATACCTAGGTTAGATGATATGCTTGATGAGTTGAATGGTTCTTGTGTGTTTTCAAAGATTGATCTTAGAAGTGTTATCATCAAATCCGGATGAACCCCGGTGATGAATAGAAAACTGCATTCAACACCAAGTTTGGTCTATATGAATGGTTGGTGATGCCCTTTGGTCTCACTAATGCTCCTAGTACTTTTATGCGCCTCATGAATCATGTGATGAAACCTTTCATAGGGAAATTTGTGGTTGTCTATTTTGATGATATATTTATTTATAGCAAGACCATGCATGATCATGGTGAGCATTTGAGATGTGTGTTTGATATGCTTAGGAAGGAACAACTTTATGTTAATCTTGAAAAGTGTTCATTTTATGTTGATGAAGTTGTTTTCTTGGGTTTTGTTGTGAGCTCAAGAGGGGTAGAGGTTGATGAGTCTAAAATAGACGTTATTAAGAATTGGCCAATTCTGAAATCCATAAGCGATATTAGAAGCTTTCATGGGTTGGCTAATTTTTATAGAAGGTTTATCAAAGGTTTTAGTACCATAGCAGTCCCCTTGATCGAGGTAAACTGAAAGGATAAACCTTTTAAGTGGAGAGAGGAGCAAGCCAAAGCTTTTGAGGCTTTAATATCCATGCTTAGCTCCACTCCATTGTTGCAATTACCCGATTTTGATAAAATGTTTGAAGTGGAATGTGATGCTAGTAAAATAAGCATTGGAGTTGTCTTAATGCAAGACCAAAAGCCCATTGCTTATTTTAGTGAAAAGCTAAAAGGTTCTACTTTGAATTATTCCACTTATGATCTTGAATTGTATGCTTTGATTAGAGTTTTGGGTAATTAGCAACACTACTTGTAGCCCAAGGAATTTGTCATTAGAAATGACCATGAGTCCCTAAAGCATATTCGGGCCCAAGGAAAGTTGAACAAGAGGAACGCCAAATGGATTGAATTCCTTGAAACTTTCCCTTATGTAATCCAATACAAAAAGGGGAAGGAAAATGTGGTGGTCGATGCCTTATCTAGAAAACATATGTTGATAAATACTTTGTCTTCCAAATTGATTGATTTTGAATGTTTGAAGACATTGTCCCAAGGATCCCGTGTTTGCTCAAATCTTCAAAGATTGTGAGGAATAAGAGAGGGAAAGGTGGATGAGGGATATGTCTTCTACTCCCTATTCCAAGCTTGATGGTTTCTTGTTCAAAGGCAAGAGACTTTGTGTGCCTATGTGCTCTTGGAGGGAATTATTTGTGAGGGTGACACACAATGGGCGATTAATGGGTCATTTTGGTATTGATAAACTAGGGGAATTCTTGAGGAACAATTCTATTGGCCTAAAATGTACAAGGATGTTGTTCGAATTTGTGGCCAATGTATTGAATGTCGAAGTGCTAAGTCACGTCTCCTTCCCCATTGTTTATACACTCCACTCCCCACCCCTCAAAGACCTTGGCTTGATATTTCAATGGATTTTGTTTTGGGATTGCCAAGGACAAAAGGAGGTGAAGATAGCATTTTTGTTGTTGTTGATCGATTTTCAAAGATGGCTCATTTTATTACATGTCATAAATGTGATGATGCTTCCAATGTGGCATCTTTATTTGTTGAGCATGTTGTTAAATTGCATGGAATTTCTCAAACCATTGTAAGTGATAGGGATCCCAAATTCCTTAGTCACTTTTGGAAAGAATTGTGGGGTAGACTTGGTGCCAAATTATTGTTCTCAACTTCTTGTCACCCACAAATCGATGGCCAAACTGAAGTTGAGATTATGACTTTGGGTTCTATGCTTCGTGCCGTAGTGCATGGAAAGTTGGCCTCATGGGAGGAACATTTGTCTTTAGTTGAATTTGCTTATAATTGTGTTATTCATAGAACTATTGGCATGACTCCATTTGAAGTGGTATATGGCTTTAACCCCCTAACCCCTTTAGATCTCACTCCTCTTTCTCAAGATGTTATCTTAAGCTTAGATGGGAGAAAAAGGGTTGAAGCCATGAAGAAATTACATTAAAAGGTGTGGCTTCACCTAGAAAAGAAGAACCAAGAAGTAGCAAAAACCAAGAAGTAGCAAAAAAGGTGCACAAGGGCCGCAAGAGGGTTGTGCTTGAACCGGGTGATTGGGTTTGGGTGCACTTTCACAAGGACCAATTTCCCACCCATCGGAAGACGAAATTAATGCCAAGAGGTGATGGTTCATTTCAAGTGCTTGAAAGGCTAAATGACAATGCCTACAAGGTTGATCTTCCTTCGGAGTATCAAGTGCACAATACTTTCATTGTCTACGATTTTATCCATTTTCAACTCTTAAGTATGATGACCCCTAGAATTTGAGGACAAATTATTTTCAAGAAGGAGAGAATGATGCAATCCGGATCACATCAAGGCCATTCACTAGAAACCAAGCACGATACCTTCAAAAGATGCAAGGATTATTCATGAAATTAGAGGTCCTCGAGATGGTGTTGATGGCGAACAAAGGATTTCATGCCTTGAAGTTTGCACAGGGGAGTACTGACCCTTTTGGTGAGCTAGAGCCAATCGGTGGATCGCCCAAGGGCTTCGGCGATGACCCCAGCTCGCCGAAAGTTACAGAACGTGACTAGGAGCAGGAACCATCGCCGAGTAGAAGGGCGAGTCACCGAGTCCACTAGGCGATCCCGACTTGGCTCGCCCATTATCATTTTCGATTCACTTTTGTGCCTTTTTACCTAAAACTATAAATAGCTAGTTTGGGTTCATTTTAGACTTAGACTATTTTTTTCAATATTAAAGATTGAAAACTCATGTATGAGTGTTGAGAGCTTGGTTAAGCTTTTGGTTGACTATTGTTTAGAAACGAGGGTTGCAAGGTGAATTTGATTCCCTTGAGGTCTTCATAAGAGTTAGGTGCTATTGTAGGATTTATCGACTGAGGTCTTTGGGTTTAATATACCCTTAGGTTGCTTTTGATTTCCTCTTTGTGTGTCTATCTAGTTATCTTTAATTTCTTGTCTTTTGATTTTCACATTTTTTTGTAATTCCCTTTTGAGAATTTACATCATATATCGTTATAACTACTCCACACAATTTAGCATGAGACACACGTGCAACGCACGTGCCCAGGACTAGTTAAATAATAAATAAAGACCAAATGAGAAGAAAATAGTAAGGTAACAATGTGATCACACCAAATCGATCATTACATAAAATGGGTCTTTTCTTCGTTACCTAATTATGAGCTTAAACAATACAATATGATATAATAGAATTTAAGTAACCATCAAAACAAACATTGTATTTAAACTAAAAATGCAATACAATGGGTAACAACCATCCAAACAAGGTGTAAATACAAGAGACAATATGTTAGAGTGTAGTTTTATTTAGTTGGGAAAATGGTGAAAAAACACAAGTAAACCATTCAAAAAATAAAATAACACCTATATTAGAATAGTTTACCTTTTTTTCAAATATAGCAGTAAAACTCATACAAAACACAATTAAAAAAAAGTATGTACGTGTGAAATCATGATTGTTGATGATATTTCCTTGACTTTCACTTTCTCCCAGATTGTTTTACAAACTTTACGATTCTATCTTCTTCCATTACACAATTGTTTCCCTTTCATCAATCATCACGATGTAAAATTTAAAAAAATTCATCGTCTGATCGATACATCACAATTATCATTGAACAACAAAGTATAAGTTTAATTTCATTTCCCAACAATTCCAACACAATCTAGAAAATCATGGGGGTTCTTATAATTTCTTGTATTTTCATCTTATTAGAGTAGATTGTATTCTAAATTCGGAGGGGTTGGAGAAGGAGAAGTATATTTGTTCGTCCAATGTACTATAACTTACTATTCTTCTAATGTCAAACGATGAAAAAAGTATATTTTAAAAAGTTAGTTGGTTAAGGTTTACATACTTTAGATTTCAAGAAGCGAAAAGCATCATATAATTAGGGATGGGGGAGTAGTTTAATAATAAGTTATGAAATAAGAAATATATGTTTATCATCAAGAACATACAACATATTATGAAAATATGTTATCACAATATAGTGTACTATATTGTATAAGAAAACATTACATGACCAACCATACATATGAACTGAATGACGTTTTATTCATATCATTTTTATTGCAAGGTTTAGAGTAGCAAGACTATTATTATTATATATCTTGCCACTATATATTCTCAACGATTTTGTAAAATTACATGATAGATTGATTGTGAGGCAATTGGCTAGTGACTTATTCATGGCCTCCACCTGGGTTATATTCGTCAAACGGGGGTTTATACTTGTCATGTGGGGGATTGTGTTCGTCACTTGGAGGGTTGTATCCGTCATGTGGGGGCTTATATTCGCCACTTGAAGGCTTATATTCATCATGTGGAGGTTCATATTCACCACTAGGAGACTTATATACATCACCATGTTGTTTATATCCATTATATTCACCATGTGGGGGCTTATATTTGCCACTTGGAGGCTTATATCCATTGTTATATTCATCATGTAGAGGTTCATATTCACCACCAGGAGATTTATATCCATTGTTATATTCACCGTGTGGGGGCTTATATTCGCCACTTGGAGGCTTATATCCGTTATTATATTCACCATGTGGAGGTTTATATTCACCACCAGGAGATTTATATCCATTGTTATATTCACCATGTGGGGGCTTATATTCATCACCGGGAGGATTATATCCGTCACGTGGAGTGTTATATCCCCTCCCAAGATATTTATATCTGTTGTTATATGCACCATGTGGAGGTTTATATGCGTTGTTATAATCACCATATGGGGGTTTATATCCACTACCATGTGGAGGATAATATCCGCCACCAGGAAATTTATATCCATTTTTATATTCGTCACGTCTATCACCTAGATATCCGTCAATGTCATTATATCCATCATCGTGTACATCATTCTTATAATCCGATTTCATTGCTACAAATATCAAATGTGAAATTTAAAAGTTAGCATTACATTCATATATATATATATATATATCAAATAATTAGATAAGAAATCCAATATTTCAAAGAAATAAATAGTGAAAGGAAAAAGTAATCTTACGGGTCTCAGCCAACTCTCTAGCTACAACCTCAAAGCTTATCATTGAAAAGATTGCCAAAAAAATGCCAAGAAATAAAAATGCCTTGGAACCCATCATTTTTTTTCTTCAAAGCTTAGTTATATTAATTAAAGGATGAAGAAATTGACGCAAACATTGGGTTATATTTATAATATAAGAATTGAATGTATTGGAGATTGATAAACTGTCTCTTATCACTTATCTTGACCAACCGCCATGCCATATAATTGATTATATTTTCTTCGTTTTAATTTTTTCTTATATA
This sequence comes from Solanum sparsipilum, assembly GCA_029582215.1. Classification (NCBI taxonomy): domain Eukaryota; kingdom Viridiplantae; phylum Streptophyta; class Magnoliopsida; order Solanales; family Solanaceae; genus Solanum; species Solanum sparsipilum. The sequence continues at coordinate 22,611 of JAKRZT010001987.1, forward strand.
TTTTTTTTAATTGAACGTAGTATGGGACCACAATATTTATCTACATTTACATTTGTGATGTACACTAAATAAAATAACTTTTAATAGTTAAAAATAAAATAAGCATATATTATTTAATTATAATTAAATAATACTTTCTCCGTTTATTTTTACTTGTCGTTGTTTGACTTGGTACACCCTTAAGAAAACAATTACTGATATATGTATTTTATCAAACTATTCCTATTAAATGTTGTTTAGTATTAGGTCTTGAAAAATGATATGTAGAATAAGTATTTAATGTCGAGGGTAAAACATGGAAAAAAATAATTGTCTTTTTTTGATAGGTCAAAAGTGACAAGTAAAAATAAAAGTCTATCTTAGAAATAAGTGACAAGTAAAAGCAATAGAGGGAGTAATAAATATTTTGATAAACACATATTTTATCCTATGATGGGAGTGAATCTCAAACAAAAGATGAAATGTTTTTGTTAAATATAATTTTACTACTTAACTAAAATCTCTAAGAGTAATAAAGAACTAAAAATTATGATTAAGTTTATCATAATGTAAATTTGTACATATTTTTTACGTAAATTTGTTTTTCTCAAGTTCTTTTGTTTTTGGGAAAAATTTGAATAAATGCAAACTACTACTCTAATACTAATAAAAGAACTTAAATATCTTTACTTACACAAACTGCTATAACTATAAAGAATTCGAAAACACGTTTTGAAATACGTAAATTTTAGAAGTTCCCTAAATCGATTCTAATTGCTAAGAAAATCTTTATTGCGTAAGTTTTCTACTTCATATATTTGAAGTATTGCTATCATTTTTGGTGGTAGGTGATCGATAAGTATCTTATATCTTTAATTATACGTTTTAAATTTAAAATATTTGAGATAAGATTACTTTTGATAGACAGCACTTGAACCCTAAAGTGGGACATTCCTGTTAGAGCCAAAAGTAGAGTTGGGACGTCGGATTTATCTTGAATCTAATATTTTTTATGTGAAGCAAAAACTTCATAAATAAGAATTTATTAAAATTGCAACAAATGAGATATCTAAATTCATAACTTTAAAAATACAATTAGCTCAATGCTAAGATCCTTGACCGTTCAACTCATAAAGTTTAAATTTCAAATTTGTCTCTATTTGTTATGTTAATTTGAATCAATTCATTTGCTTAAATGTGTTCATAGAACACATCTAAGTAACCAAAGTCGCTTACGTACATGCACTTACAAATTAACCAATCTAAAAACATAGATTTGATAGTAATTACTCCCTCCACTCCATATTAATTGAATTTTTTAGGTGTTTCACACCCTTTAAGAAAAATAGATTAAGACATAAATTGAACATAGTTTTCCATTTTTAACTTTATTAATTATTGTCAAATTTCTGATTAAAATAACTAAATATTAATTAATCACTAATTCCATTATTAACTAATTAAGGGCAAAATTGGAAGAACACTCTAAATCTAGTCTTGAAAACTGAATAATTAAGTTAATTTAAAAAATGAAAAATGACTCAACAATCCAATTAATATGAAATGGAGGGAGTATCAAACAACACTAAGGACTCATTTGGATGTGATATAGAATCATAATTTCAAATCAAATTAATTTGAAATTGAAATTTTGTTTGGACATTTAATTTGAATTTCTCAAATTGTATTTTATTTTTTTTTGTATACAATTCAGCAAAAATTCAGCAAAAGAGAATGTGCCCAAATTAATTTATTGTGTTCTGTAATTAAAAATTATATTTATGTGATTTTTTTGACAGGAAAACATAGACTTCACAGTAAAATAATATATAAATTTATCTTTTGGAGAAGTGAAGAGATAATAGTGATACAAAACTAAAATGTAAAGCTAGATGAGGGATGAAACAGCAAAAATTGGTTTCCATGTTACAAGCAAAGCAACCAACAAAGCCATTAAATTATATGCCCTTCAAGGGTTAGCTCATCATTAAATGTTGAGAGCTCTAATTAACCACACTTGACTTTGATAAAACCCAAAAATTGAAAAAGAAAACACTTGAAAGAAATTAATCCCAGAAAGAGACTTGTACAATTAAAACACAAGCCGCCTTCTGACTAATTGGATGGTAGACCATTGAAAAACCCCAGCATCCCCAATTATCAGATTCTAGTCTCCAGTGCTAATATTATCTTCTTCCTTGGACCCTGAAACAACCAAAATGGAATAAAGCTTTCGATCAGCACGTAATAGAAAAGACCGCTGCCCGTGCCATGATTCCTCAAAATCTTGAACAATTATACACCCTTCACGCCTCTGTGACCCCACCCCCCAACCCAATTGAAAAAAAAAACAGAATATTGAGTTTAAGAAATGACAGGACTTTAGATATGTAAATAAACTATAGATGTGTGTGCGTGTGTGTGAAGTACCACAAATATCATTTTAAATGAATAATGGTGAGAGGAGTTCAACATGACTTTTTATTTTCTCTCTTTATAAGACAATGAACTTTTACATCAAGTGAATCGCAACAAGACATGTCATTAAGAAATAGTTTCCAAAATGAGAAATGTGTCATCTTTCTAGAGAAGACTAAAAGGTAAAGTGTCACATAAAATGGGACAAAGGGAGTAAACTAAAAAACAAAGAAATGAACAGAATAAAAGGTTACGGAGGTTTTTCACTGAAAGTCCAAGCTATCACCACGTGGTCAGGGTTGACTCTGAAATGCAAATCCAAAGATGTCCTACTCAAGAATCCTTTGGCCTAACCCTTGAAAAACCTAATCTCTCGAATCAGTATGATTATCAAGACGGTCAAACTTAAGAAGCTTCCAAGAAACACTTGTTGAAAAATTTCTTATCAAAAACAATTCCTACTGAATCAAACCCTCTTCATTAAGATTTTTCTTCTCATTCATAACCAAAAAATTAACAAGAAAATGAAAAACAGAAAGTCACAATCTTCAAATGAATTCTCATACAAAATTATGATACTTACCATTGGTATTCCTATAGCTTTGAGATCTTCATCTGTCATGTGCACAAGAGCAGCCATATCAACCTGCAAGAAAAGAACAGGGAAAAGGTGAAATGCTGCAGGACTTCAAACTAAATTAAGAAGGAAAGAACAGCAGTGATTTACATACTTCTTCAGCTTGAAATGTAATAGCATACTTCTCAAGACCCAATGACTGTAGAAAATTATCCACTGATTCCGCCTGCACCAAATGTATAAACCTTTATATATAAGAGCAGTCCACAGTGTACGCTGGAATAGCAAATGAGCATGCTTGAGTAGTTTTCACCCGTTTTTGTTAATTATGTGATTAGCTGATAACATCAGGGTAAAGAACCAGAGTCCTGAGATGAGTAGAATGAGCACCGACAGGCACAACCACCGATTACACAGTAGTAAGAAATGCAGATCAGAAGGTCTAATTGCACATGAAAAATTAAAGAAGCTAAAGAAATATGGGATGTGCAGATCAAATGCAATAAGCTCACCACACATGATCTCACTAAACAGCATTAAGGTAGCAATGAAAATGCTGCAAAACATGTGAAAGTGTGTTGAAAGACGTTGAATGGTAAGACTAGAAAGAAATCATAGGATCTATATTAAGTCTTATAGATAACAATAACAGTTCTAGTTTAATTCCTGTTTCTACTGTAAACCAGCACAGACGAAAGTGGAGTTGCCGAATGCGAGCATGAAAGGTGTGGGATTTGACTAGACCATGAAATTCACAAACGAGTTGGGGATAAACTTTGGACATAAGTTCACACCTGTGGTGCATACCACAATGTTGTTAAAAGCTGGACTTAATTACAGAGACATAACCTTCAAGGTAAGTCCAGTGTACATCGAGCACTTAGGTTTAGAAAACACTTAATAGACCCAAGTCGTGCATCAAGATGCCCACCTGATGAGGGTAGCATGAAATAATGAATATAACTAACAAACAGGCAAAGCACCAAAGGTCATGGCCTCGAGGTCGACGGCAATAAAGTGGATGAAAACCAAGGGAGACAGCTTTTAGTGATTTCTTCCCATATGCCAAAGCCTTGGTGGGGGAGATTTACTTGATATCTGCATCATGGGAAGGTAGCAGGTATCTAGTAGAATAGTGTAGGCATGTGAAACTGGCCAGGACACCACTGTTCTGAAAAAAATTGAATCTACTTGACAAAATGATATATTAGTGATTGTAAATAGTAAATTTAAAATGTAGCATGACAAAATTTATTCATTAATTTAAATTAGACAATTAAATAGTACTTTTGGATCAGAATCAGTGATTTTTGTGATTTCTGGACTAGATTGACATGATTTTTATTTTTTTTGAAACTGGTAATATTGTATTCCTCAGCATTAAGGGCTATGCTGGCCACCTCCAAAAGTGTTAGTTACATAGAAAAACCAACAAAAAAAACAGGACTACTTACAAATCTCCTATGAAATCCACTAGTTGAATTTCTTCTTCTATGTTCATTTCTTTACACCAAAAACCTAAAGTGGTAATTACTTTCCACTTAATCTTCCCTATAGTGCATTCTTTCCCTACAAAAATTCTCTGATTTCTCTCCTTCCAAATGATCCACCAGATACAAGCAGGTACTGTTCTCCACCATCTCCTCTGGCTCTTACTGCCTCCCCTTCTGACCCAACAACTTAGTAGGTCTGCTGTATGTTCTGGCATAATCCAATTTAGGCTCTTTATATTGGTGAATAGAGCCCATACTTGTGT